>VZTG01007657.1:159374-171768 GCA_013397845.1 Melanocharis versteri
GCGGGGGGGGTCGTCCCCGTCGGGGTCGTCCTCGGCGCAGGCGGGCAAGGGGTGCGGTGCGTCGATGGCCACCAGCTCGGCGCGGCCGCGCAGGGCCTTGCGGAGGGAGCCGGTGCGCTGGCGGAAGCGGCGGGCGCTCTGNCCGCGCGCCCCCTGGTGGCGGGAGGTCGCCGGGGGGGTGAGGAGGGGGCAGCCGCGACGGGACGGGACGGGACGGGGCGGGACGGGACCCCCGGTGCGACGGCGGGCAGGGCCGCAGCACGGCCTGGTCTGGAAAGGGGCAACTCCCCGCGGGCAGCCGAGGACGGGCCTTGCGGGCAGCACTGTCGTTGAGTTACGGGTTGCATCCCCCATCCATTCCGGTGACGGTGGAGGGGGGTCCCGGTGGTGCTGACCCTGGCGGCAGGCATCAGCGGTGCCCCCGGCAGGTCCCAGAGCGCGGCAGCTGCGGGCTGCACTCACGACGGTGCGGGGTCGCCGGTGCTTGGCTGCTCCCCACCCTCGGGCGGCTTCCCCTGCAGGGAGAGGAGGGGTCAGGGATGTCCCGGCCCCAGCCGGAGCTGCGAGGAGCCAGTCCGTGCTCAGCCCACAGCACCCCGCGGGGCACGGCGGGGAGAATCCCCCCTTTCCCGGGGAGCCGCGGGGCTCGGCAGGCGCTCACCCCGGCAAGGGCTGCGGGGGGACCCGCGTGTCCCTCCCCCGGGCCGGGCTGGCAGTGTCGCCGTTCCTGTTCGATGGCAACGACACCACCGGGTGGCGCTTTCGGTACGCGGCACCGGGCGCCGAGCGGCACCGGGCACCGAGCGGCACCGGGCGCTCAGCCCGTCCCGCTGCTCTCACCGGCCCGAGGGATGGAGCGGGGACCCGGTGACCCCCCGCCGCCCACCTGTGCCGGCCGCCCGCGGCGCGGAGCCTGTGTGCCACCGTGGTTCACCGTCCACGGCCCCAGGGACTGGCTGGCGTAGAAGTCCATGGGATAAGGCTGCTGCCACTCGATGTCCTGGAGAGCCACCGCAGCCTGCGGAGAGGACAGGGGATGAGCCCCCGAGTGGTGCCCACAGAGGGGGAGCTGTGATGCTGGGAGAGGTCCCAGCACTCAGCTTGGTGTGCCGAGGAGGGCACTGCTGGGGCAAAGCTCGAGGCACTGTGAATCCCACAGGTTTCACAAAAGCTTGGACATCCCAGCAGCATGCCTGGACTGTGCACAGGGCACAGACAGAGAGAGGAGGGGACGCTGTCTGGCTGCAGGGACATCCCCAAGCTTGCTCTGGTGCAGTCCAAGCCACGACTGGCCCCCCAAAACAGAGATGGGTGCTCACCTCATAAGGTGTCAGCAGTGGCTTGCTGAAGGCTTCTCCCCAGTCGATGGAGAGCCGGGGACAGGCCACCTGCACCCACCTGGAAGGGAAATGTCACAGTGGGGATGAGCATTTTGGGAAGAACAAGCAACAGGGAAACACCCATTACTGTGCCAGTGCCACCCTGGCAAGGACAGCCATGTCCCTTCCCTGCACGGTGACAGCAGGACAGATGTGTCAGGGACAGCTTCGAGCGGGAATTGGACAGGGATGGGGCACCCTGGGGCTGGAGGGGGGTCAGCAGCACTCACACATCCACCTCTGGGAAGAGCTTTAACTTGCTGGGGAAGATCTCAGACAGCAGCACCCGCACGTAGGGCCGGCCCAGGGCGCGGAGACGCAACTCCAGGTGCTGTGGGAAAAAAAAGTTAGGGTCCCCCAGCAAGCCCCCCAGACCCTGCCCACAGCCCCTTCCTGGCCATCAGACCCTCTGTGGGTCACAGCTCTGCCTCACGGCCGTGTCCCCTCGGCAGCCGTAGGCCTGACTGCAGCCATGGCTCCAGCTCGCACCCAGCTCTCCCCAGCACGTGCCTCAGCCTAATGAAGTAATTACTGCTCAATGACAACAATCTGTTCTCGTTAGCGGCTGCCTGCCCTGGGACACCTGCCTGTCGTGGGCTGGCTGCAGCCAGAGCTTTATGGAGGAGGAAAGGGGCCAGAGATGTCCTTGTCCTCTGGAGCCGGCACTAATCGCCCCCTGCCCAGCCAGCCCTGGCCATGCCCGTGTCCTGCCCGCTGTGGAAGAGCAGCTGCTGGGACCTCGCTGCCCTGCTCTGCCCACTGGTCCCTGCACTGCCTCAAATCTCACCTGTGGCTCCCCCAGAATTTCTGAGTGTGAGTGCCACCACGCTCAGAGGGCAGAACTCTGCTGTCCTGCCCCCCTCACCCAGCCGGGGCGCAGAAAGCGCCAGCACAGCAGCTGAGCAGGGATGCTGAACCTGATCGGAAGTTCATCCAATTAAAACAAACCCAGCCAATTAACTGCCGAGCTGTCTGGGTGGGGAGGTTCTCCAAGACTGGCCGGCTCTCCCCAGGAACAGGTTTAATGAGCCCTTGTCCAGCCTCCCTCATCTGCTGCTAATTGCCCACGCAGACTGGGGCCAGTGGCCACTGATGGGTTGCCAGCGGTGCCACATCCACGCTCGCCCTGGCAGCGAGGACACCGATGGTGCCACCGCTCACCAGTCCTTCCCCTCACCCAACAGCAGCGCCTGGTGCCCCGGTGGGGACACTGGGGAGGGGCTGGTACCTGCAGGATGCTGGGGGAGCCCTGGCGGCCCAGCGTGCCCAGGATGAGTCCCCAGCAGCGGGCAGTGGTGGCAGTGCGGATGGCATCCTGCCGGGCGCGCTGCATGCGCTCGTGGCTGTAGTGCTCCTGGGAGAACACTTTGCTGTAGGGATCGTACCTGCAAAGCACAGCCAGACTCACACGTGCCCCTCATCACCTGCCCCCCTCCCAGTGATGCCCGTCCCTCATTAGCACTAATTGCCTCCCACAGCATCTGTCCTCCCGGCTGATGTAGGACCCAGCCGGCTCGTTAGGGGACAAGGACAGGGATAGGGACAAGTGTCCCAGCACAGCACCCCAACACCCAGCACAGCCTCAGCTCCGTGATCGGCTTCACACTCAGCTCCCCCCTGTCCTGGCTCATCAATTATGAAGAATTCTTTGATTTGTTGCTTTGTTTGACGAGGAGAATTTTAATCAAATCCCACTCGGGTTTCGGCAGCTTCACCAGCGCCATAAACCTGACGTGCGCCTCCCGTTCGTAACAAACGACCTACTAGGAAATTCAGATTCCGCCAAATGGGCCCAGCCTTTCACTCCTGATATTTCATCTGCTTTCAGCGGCCTCATCATCGCGCTTTATGGCCTCTGCCTGCAGCAGCCGGGCTTTAATGGCTGCACCTCCACGAGCTTTCACAGGTACTTGTCAAAATGTTTATATTCAGCCGGAGTAAATGGCTGGTGTTCATCTCCCCCGAAGCACCTCCTCACCCACCCCATGGCCTCTCACCTGCCCGTGCCTGCTGCAGGCAGCTGCCTGCCCAGCCCTGGGGTGTTGGTGGGGTGCTCCCCACCACAGGATTGGAGTGGGTGCCTGTACCTGTATGCAGGTATCCCTGGGTTGGCAATCATGATGGACTCCAGGTGGAAGCGCCCGTCGCCCAAACACCTGCCGAGAGGGGAGGGAGAGCTGTGGCACTGGGAAACAGCAGCACCCCATCCACGTGTCCACCGGTTTCCCAAGCTGCAGCACAGTGGAGATGCCAGGAATCCAAACTCCCATGCTGGGATGCAGGGGCAGCAGGCACGGCCAGGGCTCCCTGGCATGGCAGGGCTGGAGAGCCAGCCGTGCTCAGAGCAAGGAGGGGTGCTGACACCAGCCCGGGGTGGCTGGGAGCTGCTCCATCTCAATGGCTGGTTCTAGACGTTGCTGCTTCCATTTCTAATCGGATTTCCAGTCAGCAATTACATTTCAAAGCCTTTCATTCAGCTGCCCTAATGGAGTGAGGGCTTGGAAAATGAATTCAGACGTAAAACTTGACTAGATTTTGCCCTTAATTGGAGAATGACATTTTGGGAGATCAAAGCTAATTTGTCTGCAAAAGTTAGCCCCAGAGACGGTGCAAAGAAGAAAATAATAACGCAGGGAGGACGCAGGTAAGGCCGAGTGCACCTGCGCGGGCTGGTACTGCACCACTGCTCCTCTGCCAGCAAAAAGGACCCGCTCTCACCAATTCAGTGCCAGCCTGGCTGCCCCTGCCTGCTCCTGATGCCCTTGGAGAGATGGCAAGCGGCTCAGGATAAAGCCAGAGCTCCCACTGACCCCACGCCCAGTACTACCAAGCCCAGCTCCCTGCAGGGCCGTGCTTGAAAAGGCACCAGTGCTGCTGGCTCCCAGCAGCGCAGGCAAGAAGGAGCTCAGCAGGGCCCAAACCCACACCTGGGCTCCCCGGCTCCCCCCAAGGGTGGGGTCCTTGTATTTATTTATTCTGCAGCACACTGTATTCACAGTACATTAAGCATTTCCATTACCTAAAATAATTAGGTGATAGGAAGCGAAGTGCTCCCTCTAATTTGCTGTCCTTAAATAAAATTAATGTTGCTGCGATGTTGGGCCCCGGCCATTTGTCTTTTCCAATTATCCACCCGCCCTTCCATCTATTATCTATTCTGATATACGACTCAATTATTTCCTCTGTGCTACAAGCACACGCCACTTAAAGCAGCGTGAGGAGCTGAAGGGGGCCCATCCCAGCCTGTAGATTGTCCCTCACCACCCCCCAAAACTGCATAAAAGCAGGCAGGGGGTGCAGGAAGGATGGCAAGTCTGGGCCAGGCAGGAGGGTGCTGAAGGACCCTGGGTACTCACACAATGGCATCCGTGTCCTGAGCAAGCCGGGGTGACGTACAGCCCAGGATCTCTCCTGGGGACAGTGGCTTACACTGGGGCACACACACCTTGTACTGGGAGCGCAGCTCCTGTGACACTGCCTGTGGGAGATGTGGGGTCAGCAGGGCCACACCGTGGCACAGAGCACGGCTGAGGACCCTTGGGGACACCCCAGCCCTGGCATTCCCAGCTGTTGTGTCCCAGCGGAGGGGAACCAGCCCGCTTGGGGCGGCCCCGGGAACAGCCCCGCGCAGCCGGGATGCTCAGCGAGGCTCAACCAACGTATCAATTAAAAGACAAGGGAAAAGGCTTAACGCTTGGATAGCCCCGTGTTTAGATAGACACGGCTCAAGAGGCTCATTCATCTCCTCCCGTCCTGCCCAGCCGGCCGTTCAGGGGCAGACAGACAGACCCGCCGGAGCTTCCCCGGCCGCTGCCGGCACTGCATCAAAATGCCAAGTGCTCCACCGCCTGCCCTGACATTTCCAGAGCAGCTCCCGGGGGAGCTGGGGAGGGGGTGCCGCCATGAAACATTGATCAGAGTTATTATAAAGTACTTGATCAACATTATGGCAGCAAGCGCATTATTGCAGCGACTCGTCAGAGGGGAACCAGCTCCACCAGCACCTCAGGGCAGCCACTCCTGCCCTGGGCTTGGGACGGGGAAGGGCTGAGCCAGGGGAAAACTCAGGGGGAGACAAAAGCCAGGGATCTCCATCTCACCTGCACCGTGGAGACGAACTGGATGGTGCTGACCAGGGCCAGGGAGGTGCCCGCCGCGAAGTTGAAGCGAATGGTCTCAAGGAAATGGGATGCATCGATCTTTATGTCCACGAACACATAGAGCATCTTCAGCCCCGGCGTGGAGTCGATGGGAACTGGTGACGGGAAGAGACAGGGTCTGAGTGTGGGGTACACCCGAGGCTCCAGAGAGCCCCAAGCTGCTGCTGCCTGCAGCTCAGGGATAAAGCATGTTGGTGTGCCCCAAACTGCCCTGGCGTAGGCAGGGTGGGCTGTGCCACCCCTCTGCCTGTGCTGGCACCTAGGGCAGGGGTGGCAGATGGGAGCCATGGAGAGCACCCACTCCGTTTCTCTCCAGATAATGGCAGCCTGGGGAATCAATGAACACAAATCTAATTACCCCCGGTGCTAAGAAGCCTTTGTCACCACGATTAAGTGAATAATTAAAGTACACAGAGTCCACATCGATCCACAGCTCCTCGTTCACTTCCCATTTTGGTGCTCTTCGCCTGATCACAATTAAGTGCAAATTACTCCCTCCTGCGGGGCGCGTGGGGCTGGGAGGGAGCGGGAAGCATCTGTGTGCCTCACCATTGGCCACCCTGGTGACAGGACCACCGTGGGCAGCTCAAAAGGAGCCCAGCATCCTCACAGCAGCCCGTGGGTAACCCAGCGTGCCCTGTGACCCACCCAGCTCTGCCCTGTGACCCACCCAACCCAGAGCATGCAAGGGCGACAAGGCCAGGGGCAGCAGATGGCAGCTGGGCTGGTGACAGTCAGCCTGGCAGTGCCTGCCTGTCCCTGCAGGGAGCAGCTCCAACTGATGTGACTCCCGTTCCCCAGAGCAGCCTGATGGATAGGGCCCCTTCCTCCCCTTCCCGCTGTTCATTCACGAGCAGCAGGCTACAAACCAGGAGTTTTATACTCCCTGTTCCAGCGGTGCCCACAACCCTCCTTCCGTAACAAAGCACCTAGCACACGTATTTATCACCACGAACGCTCACACCAACGTGGCTTTCAGGACAGAGTTCTCAACTGGGGAGTCAGTATTTCATACAGAGCCTGATGCAATTCTTCAAACCCATTTATAGGGCCCCATAAATGTCCAGGAGGGCTGCCAGGTGCCGGGAGCGTGGCGGCAGCAGGGATGCACATGCCTCCTGCTCACTACGGCAATTCTGCAGAACCACCTTAAAACCCAGAGCGTCTTATTGTTATTTTTGGGCTGATTCCATCCTGGGTGGACTTCAAAGTTAGCAGCATCTGGGACAGCAGCGCAGTTTCCATGGCAACTGGATCCAGAGTACTGTCCGCCTGGGGAGCACACAGCCTCCTCCTCCCTTCCCCGCCCAGCCTGCACTGTACCCGCAAAGCTGCCTTTCCCGGCCCCGGGGCGAGTGGGACCCCCAGGCCCTCTGCCATCATTCCCTTCCTTATCACTCCACAGAGGCCAGGCTGGGGGGCAAGAGCAGCCTCATCCCTGCTGGCAGCTCCTGGGCCAGCAGGGTCCTGCCAAGCTGTGGCCTTGCTGCTCTGCTCTTGGGGACAGCGCTGGATCCGTGCGCTGCTGCAGCAGCCGAGCAGGACGAGCACGCGCTGCTGCGCCCAAAATCCTGCCCGTGAGCAACCACCCAGCCAGGCTGGCCCCATCCAAAGCCAGCAGCTGAAGCTGGAGAACAGAAATCCCTTTGGGAAGGGATTAGCCTTTGGCACCAAGTCTCCGAACTGGCATCGAGAGGGGTGTGGAGTTGCTCGGCGTGGCACGGTGGCAGCGGCACGGCCTCCATGGTGCCACACGTGGCCACCCCAGCAGCACCCCGGGACCCAGTGTCACCTACTTAGGCAACTGTGTCCATAGTGCACCAGGAAGTCAGCGCCCAGGGCCCGGGCCGTGTAGTCGTCCACGCAGCAGGCGCCGTAGGTCACGTCGCCCATCACCACCGCCTCTGCATCCGTGAATCTGTGGGAAGGCACAGCACTGAGGGTCACGGCTGCGTCACCACAGCCCCGGTTCTGCCCCCCAGCCCCGTGGCACGTCACTACGGGGGGACCCCGCGCTGCCACCGAGCCACGCGCCGAAGAGGACAAGCACTGGCTACTCTCCGAGATGTCAACATGATTAAGCTGGAGAGCGGTAATCCGCCTCTTCAATTGGGTAAAGCTGTTTGCAATTCAGCGGATTATCCACTCATCAAACAATACGCTGCCAGATTCCTAATGCTCCAGCGGGGAGAGCAGCAGAGGGAGACCCGGCTCAGCGTGGTGCCAGCGCTTCCACCAGCCAGCCCTGGGGACTGAAGCCACCAGGATGGGCAGAACAGCTGTCCTGGCATCCCTTGCCAGGACAAGCCACCCTCACCCCATGCCTGGGCACTGTGTGAGCTGGTGAACCCTAATCTGCACCTGGCTGTGTCACCCCTGGGTTGCAGTTTGGCCACACTGGGTGACCTCCAGAAGAGCTGGTGCTGAAGTGCCACTCAGCGAAGAAAAGCACCAAACCACCACTGGTGCTGTCCATTACCCCCAGCACTCCAGCCCAAACCCACCTGGCACCTGCCAGCCTGTGGGTGAAGGGGCACACGCCAGCGCCGAGCAGCAAAGCCAGGGCTCTGACATGATTCAGAGTCGCCACCTTCGTGGGTATTTATTGCACCATTTTGGGGGATTATTAGCTTGGCTGCCTTCCCAGGGAGCCGCCGCGGCAGGATGAGAGCAGGTATCGCGATGACAAAGCCCCGTGCCTGGAGGGGCTGCTTAAACCAGATGCTAATTCCTTATTTACTCCAGGCCGCACCAGCAGCTGTAGCTCTAGCTCGGTGCCAGCGGGGACCCCCCTGCTGCTGGCACAGGGCTGGCGTGAGGGGACCAGGGAAGGAGGGGGCCCTGGCACAGCGTCACCCCCTGCAGCACCCAGCACTGGCTGGGGGCCAGGGTCCCGCGCTCCCCCCAAGCGCCAGGCAGGGAGCGTTACGTCGGCGGCAAGAATAGAAATGGTGGGCAGAGCTGGGCAGATGGCAGAAGGTGGAGAAATGGCGGAGCGTGCTGAATATTAACAGCTCCGGCCCATCCGTCAGCGCCCGGGGAGGGGGACAGGGGAGCAGCAGTGCTGGAGCATCCCCGAGGAGGGGGCACAGCCATCCTCACCTCCCGCCTCCAGCCTGGGCAGCTCCCACTCCACACACAGCTCCCTTTCCAAGGGTTGGGGATGCAGCTGGGGAGCGTCAGAAGATGGGCTGGATCCTGCCAGCACCCAAATCCCGCGATTCCTCACAGCCAGCGTGGTCTGGATGGGAGGAGGGCTCCTCCACTGCTCACATGGCCACGGCGTGGGGCTGGGGGCTGACAGTGAAGGTTCGAGAAGGCTCTTCCCACCCTTCCGAGCCCCCAGCCCTCTCCTCTAATGAGAGGTGATGAGATGAACATGAATCAGACTCCACACATCTCAGCAAAAGTGGAAAATTATTCAGCTCCTTAAGATTCAGGATGGGGAGGTCTGACTCAGAGCGGCAGCCAGCGCCGCTTAATTTTTTATAGATTAAAATGTATGCAAATTGGCCCAAACCCCAGAGAAAGTCCCTGGGGGTGAAGAGCAAGAAAGTGAAACAGCAACGGTGGAAGGAGGAGGGCAGAGGTGCCTGTGGCCCTGCCCGATGTGTGGGGGGCTGCAGCTGGGCAGGGAGAGATGAGGCTCAGCCCTGCACTGGCCATGGGCAAGATTCCTCCTCTGGCTGCAGGGAGCGGAGTCACAGCTGAGCACAGAGGCCACGGGGTGATGCCTGGTGAGGAGGGAACCCAATGGTGCTGGCAAGGCCAGGGGCCTGGTGGTGCTGCAGGAGGAGCTCCAGTATGGCACACACCAGGATCACCCGCTCCGGCTGGGCTGGACAATCGAGCGGAGCTGTAATCATCTCCTGAGACAAATCAAAGGCAAGCGCCAGGGCCTCCCCTTGATGTTTTAATCAGTTCGGTGTCGCCAGAGTCTTTCATCAAACTACAGAGGAAGGAAATGTCAATTAGCAGCCACCTGCCTCCGACGCGGGCTGGGGAGCTGCTTGCCAACGAGCCTGGACCAGGACGTGGGCAAGGGGCAGCCATGGGAGCGTCCTTGTCAGTGTTTTGTATCCCTGGAAGTTGTCACAGCCGTGGATGGGTCCCAGCAGCATGCTGGCAGTGGTGACAGGGATGTCCCCACCCAGCGCTGAGACGCTCATTACAGCTGGGAGCTCATGAATATTGAACACGTGGGGAGGTTATTCATCTTTTACGTCCCGCAAACCCCGGCTCATTCTGAAAAACCGCCTGGCCTTAGCATTTTTCTCATCTCCCCCTAATTCATTATCTGCTCCTTTAAACAGATGGCTCCTAAAATCCCATTTATAAAGTGCCATGCTCAGCAGTGGCAGGATGTGCTCCAGGGCGGGACAGGTCCCAGCCCTGATCCCAGCTGGGACCCCCAGGCCCTCCCAGCCCTGCTCCCCAGAGCAGGATGGAGGCAGCAGGAATGCCAGGACAAGTTTGGGGGCTGAAAACGCTGGGTCAGAGACATGCACACATGGGGCCTGCGTGTCTCCAAGCATGGGGTAGCCAGTCCCTGTCACCTGAGCGCAGGCACTTGGCTGGAGCAGCCCTGATTTATCCCAGCCCCTCGAAAAATGAATGAGAGCATTTGCTGCTGGCAGGAGCGCGAGGTCCCTTGGCAGCGTGTGAATGATACAGTGCTGGTCCTCGAGCCGTGAGGCAGAGCTGCTCTCCCCAGCAGGGACGAGTCCTCAGCCCCTGTGTGTCCACCAGCCCTTGGTGGGGAGGGGATTGAGGGGACTGGGCTGAGAGTGGCCAGTCCTGGCACAATGGGGCTATGGGAGGATGGAGCCAGCACTGGGATACAAGTGCCTGCATGTTGTGCTGGGAAAACACGGTGCAGACTGCCCCTTGCTTCACAGCCACCTGCCTCACCTGCACGTGGCCCTTCAAATATCCCATAACCACCCCATAACCACCTTGTGCTTAAACCACAAACCCCACACCCTCTGCCTGCCCTGTGCCCAAGCCCAGCGTGTCCCAGGACACCCGTGGGTGCTGCTGTCCTGGGCTGTGGGGGCTGAGCCCAGCTCCGGCCGAGAACAGTGCACTTCATTAGCAGAGAAGCCCATCACCAAGCCCCATTACCAAACTCCCAACTTCATTAGCACAGGAAGGCTGCACATAATTAAAATAATGAGCTTGCGATTTTATTGCAGTTGGTGCTGGAAGAGCCCTGCTGCAGCTGGGCAGTGATGGGGCCCCACAGAGCTTCTGCAAGTGGGGCAGGATGGGGAGAGGTGGGTGTCCCCACAGCCCCCCAGGAGCAACCTTCTCCAGCTGGGTCCCCTCCCAGGGGAGGGACTTTGTCCTCACTATAGGTGCCAGGGCCAACACCACCTCTCAAGGGGCATGTCCCAGGGCACCCCAGCTTTGCTGGTCCTGTAGCAGCAAAAAACCCCAAAATAAGGCAAACCAAGGGCCAGTGCACGTTGGCTGTAAAGCCACCACGAGCATCCTGTGCCTGGATGGTGCCTGTCCCCTCTTCACAACGGCCAGGCCACAGAGCTCTGTAGGATACAAGGAGGTGGCATGTGGCATGTGGTGGTGGGCACCACACCTGTGCTGGCACATCCCAGCCCTGGGAGGTGACAGCCCTATAGACCCCACACACTCCCCCCTGCCCAATCCCCCTGGCACAGCCACCGCCTGGCTAGAAGGCTTTGAACATCTCCAATGAAGTGAGAACTTCATTCCTCCTAATGATGCTGTTGTGTGGTTAATGACAGTGATTGAATTCCCCTGCACAGCGTGCACCCGCTGCCAGCGCCTCCAGGTTGTGCTTAAAAGGACGAGGGGAGAAGGGGAGGCAGCGCTGGCCAGCAGAGCCATGGCACTGTGCAGCTGAGGCCACATCCTGACCTGTGTTAGTGTCCCAGGATGGCCTTTTGGGACCTCCTGGTGATGCTGCCAGCTTCATCACAGCATTCAGTGGCACACTGCTCAGTGCCACATGGCAGACCTGCCTGGCCAAGGGACCAGGTGCCTGCTGGCACTGGGAACCTGCTGGGCACACCAGCCATGGCACTGCTGGCCATCAGGGGCTGTTTTGTCCTGGCCATAGTGGGGCATTTCAAGCTCTGCCACAGCTGTTGGGCTGTGCACACAGATGTTTAACTCTTTATTGCTCAACCAGCGATGATTCAGGAACCCCTGTCACTCTGAAAAGTCCCTGGATGCTCCTGGGCACACCATGGCACAGTCACCAGGATGGTCTGTGCACCTCCAGCACCGCCTAAATGGATCTTCAAAATCCATTGGGAGTTGGGAAGTGTTTAAGGCTGTGGCAGGGCAGCCTGTGCGGGCATCAGGACACCCCTGGGCCCCCGTGCCACCACCCGTCCCCACCACCAAGCCACAGCTGATTAGCAGGAGCCTCTCACCCCGGCGTGGCCCAGGGAGACAGAGGGATTAGCAGCTGCGGAGCCTGACAGCCGACTTTATTAACAGGGAATCAAAAGCCCAGCTGAGAGCCCAGCTGATCCGTCTGCTCCAGCCCCGGCAGGGAGTGGAGCAGGGGTCCGCTGCGGGCTGCACAGCCCCCAGCTGCGAGCTGCTGGCACAGGGGGACACGACTGCCACCTCTCCTGCCACCTCTCCGGCACGACAGCGGGTGGGCTGGGGGCCTGCCCCTCCCTGAGCCGTGGTCCGAACTCCCCCCACGCGGCTCTCCACGCTGCCGCCCCCCAGCACGAGTTTCCCCTCTGCCGAATTACATCAGCCGTGACAAATGGAGCCAATTTGGAAGGTGCCGCGGGAGCGTCGTGATGCGGCGCCGGCAGCGCGCAAGCCCCGGCCCCGCCGTCCTCCCTCCCCCCC
>VZTG01007657.1:188466-257397 GCA_013397845.1 Melanocharis versteri
TTTTTTTTAATTCCTCGCCGCTGCTGCTCTGCTGTGCCCCAGATAGCAGAAGTGCTGAGGACAGGTGTTTGCGTCAGGTCCTGCGGCACCCGCGTCCCGCCCGGCCGAGGGGAGGAGGGATGCGACGAGGGGATATCCCGGGGGGAAAGGGGCAGGGAGCAGCCGGCAGAGGCCAGGGATGGAGAGGGGAAGCTCCTTTAATGGCTGCACTGCTCTAGTGAGGATGGGCATTGATGGCAGTGCGGGTCTGTTCCTAGCCCAAGCACGGCCCTGTCCCCAGCGAGGGGCAGGACAGGGATTGGGGTGACAGTTTGGGCTCTGCAGCATCCCGCAGCCCCATCGGCAACACCCTGTGTGCCATAAAGCCTCTTATTTACAACCTCCTACTCGGGAGCATCTGGGAAGCGAAGCGCGTCATTTCCAGAGAGAGCAAAAATGCTGCATATTTCAGTGTCTTTTGAATTTTTTAGGTTTCCCTGAACTGTGCTAATGGGTTGGTGGTGGCGGGGGGGAGGTGAGGGCCCAGCCCAGCTCCCGGCCTGCCTTGCTGCTCCGCCGCGCGGCCATCACTGCATTGCTGCTCTTAAAATATTCAGTGCTGTTGGCCACAATTTCACAGCGGGTCAAAGCGCGCCGAGCCAGCAAGAAGGAGGGAAAGTGTGACAACGAGATTAACCCCGGCCCGGCAGGCCCCGGCCGTGCTCGGCAGGCTGAGCACGATGTGCTGCAGCCACCTCGTCCCAGGGGACCAGCAGCGAGTCCAGGAGGGCCACGACACCCAAAATCCCTCTGGTTGCCCAATCTTGCTGAGTCGCATCCAAAATGGTGAAGGGGCAGTGAGAGCATCCAGAGTCCTGCTGGGAGGACGGAGCATCCCCTCCTTCTCCAAGCTGCTGCAAAGCAGGAGCCTGGTCATGCAGTGGGATGAAGAGCTGAGGACACCCCCAGCTCTTGGGGACATTGCTGAGAGCCCTCAGTGCTTTCCACCCCGAGAGTTTGTGGTTCCCAGGCCTTGCACAGCCATCAGTTGGTGCTAACGGTGGAGAAGCAGATTTACAATGCAAAAGAGCAGCTGCTTGAGCCCTGTTTGCTGACAGGGATTTAGTAATCCTGTCGTCAGCCCGGAGTTTGCTCTCGGAGTCGCTGGCTTCGGCTGCCAGGCTTTCCTAAGAAAACTTCCGAGGCTGGGGGAAAGAAGTGAAGCAAAGCACATGGTCTGTGCCCAGCGTGCAAGGGTGATGGTGGGAGGTGTCTGTGATTCTCTGCGGAGCCTGGGGTGGATGGAGATGCTGCCACGGGGAGAAGCTGCGTGCCAGGCTCAATCCTGGAAGCCACGTGTTGTCCAGGAGCTGGAGACCCCCAGGAACTGCCTGCTGCGTGGGCTGCACGCCCTTGGGCTGGGATACCCTGCACGGCCAGGTTGGCTGAGGCTTGGTCTTGTGTCTCCTGCACTTTCCTTGGATTCTTGGTTGCATGCCACGGCTTCAGAGCTCGCCACCAGCAGCACGGATGACTGCATGTGCAAGCACAGTGTCACCTGCAGGAAGTGCTGCAGCTGCTGGATGCTCTCCTGGGAGTTTAAGGACACTGTGGCTGATTTACCAGGGTGTCTCCAGAGGTTGGGGTCAGGGTCATGCCACGGGTCTCCATGGACAGGTTGCTGCTGGGTTGGGTGTTCTGGCGAGGAGCTGGCAGCACTGTGACCATCCCGCTGTCCCAGGCACCTCCAACCTGAAGGCAGCCAGCCCTGTGGTGACAGCTCTGTCACTGCCTCCTCCCCAGGCACACCCACTCATTCCCGAAATCACGCTTCCCAAGGGTTCAGGGGCATGTTGGTGTCTCTGCCGTGCTTGGGGCTGGAGCAGCAGTGCCCTCCTGCACCCCGTGCCGGCGGCCAGCCAAGCTCTTCTCCCTAATTCTCCTTCATCCCTGTTAATATACCACCAGATGTTCTCATTATCCATTTAAACATATAATCCTCCCCCGAATCCCACTAAGCTCCTGGCCTCCCCGATACCTCATGGCAGTGCGTTCCACAGGTTAATTATGCATTTTTAATTAATCACCAAGCAGAGAATGACCCATGAATAAGGGATATGAAGATCCTTCAACTGGGAATAGTTGGCAAATTGTCCCCAGGCGGAGCCATGCCGGTGTCATGGTCTCCTTGAATAACAAGAGTAGCTCTAAAAATTCCTGGTTTGTGGATCTGATGTGACTGGAGGTTGTGACAGAGCTGTGGCCTGTGTGGATGGGACCCCTCCTGCTCCTCATGTCCCCCTCCAAATGGGGAGGAACCACATCCCCACCAGAGCTGTCTATGTCCCACCTGGAAGTGATGGCGCAAGTGCAGGGAGGAGGAGGAGTGAGGCAGGGAGGGGGAAAAAATTCACATGTTGTTTTAAAAAGGCATTTTTGAGTGAATGCTGAATAGGGTTTGGGAAAATTGCCTTAAAGGCCTGTTCTCTGCAGGGACGGAGCTTTTCATGGAGCAGGAGTATTCTGAAACTTAATTGCACATTTGCACGGGCTAGTGTTTTTATTTCTCTCAGGTCTCCGAGGTGGTCTTTGAAGATTGCTGTCTCTCTGTAATGGTTTTCTTTATCTCAAATAAATTCCGCACACCTGCGAGGTGGAGCTGCTTGAAAGAAATTATGCCGGAATTGGCTCTCGATTTAATAAATCTGCAAATGGAACTGGGATGCAGAGAGGCGAGGTGGTTGGTGGGGCTGGCTGCGCCTCCTCCCTGCTCCCCACCTCTCTTCTCCCTTCCCTTCTCCACCAGCTCGCTCCCAGCCTCTCCATGGGCCAGGAGGAGTGTGGGGCTCAGCAAAGTGAGTCCAGATCCTGCCTTTTCCCCCTGTCAGCCACAGCTGGCACATCTCACGGGGCTCCAGCTGAATGTCTGGCAGTGCAGACCCCTCTGATGCCCACCTGGCTGCCTCCTCCAGCAAGGTGCAACCCTGGCACAAACCTATCTGTGCTTCCAAAAGCTGCCATCAAGATCCCTGGATCTAAACACTCACTTGACGGAGGTGACAGTACAAGCTGAATGCCCAAGGGGTGTTCCCAAGGAATGTCCTAAGGACCCTCCTTCAGGGAACCCCGATGCCATTATCTTTCCTGGCCTCGGTTTGGGAGGTTTGGAGCTGTGCTTTGCCCCGGCTGCTCCTCCCGCATCCTCCCATCGCACGCTGCCACCATTTCTCCCTCTCCAGGAATCAGTTCCGCGGCTCCCCAGCTCACCGGGGGACGTTGAGCCAGCGCTCCATTTTGGAAGCAGCGCGGAGCACCGGAGGAAAGCCTGCGGCAGGGCTGTGTGCCGCTGCAGCAGGCAGCCGCAAACCCCCGGGCAGCCGGGGCAGCGTGTGCCGGGCAGCCCCGGCTGCCAGGAGCAGAGGGATGGGCGGCCGCGGGAGTACACAGACAGGTTAATGGCAGCCGTGGATGCTGCACAATTGGATTTCACCTCCCCGCTTCTTAAGGAATCAGCAGCTCTCCCTTGCTCGGAAATCCGGCCGTCCCCCCTCTCCCCGTGAGCCTCGGGATGAGCTGTCACCCGCTGAAAGCTCACCAAGGGCCATTTCAAAGCCTCCCTCCCCTTGCCGAGCTCCCCAGACGTGAGGTTGCCCGCAGAGGCCGTGCCACCTCCTGTGCGAGCCCCGGCTGCCCGGCTTCAGGTGAACGAGGCGCCGGGAGATTTTATTGCATTGCTGGGTTTTGTTCCACTCTGTTATTCGCCACGATTGAATTTGCTGCCGCGGAGGCAGGAGCCGGCGCAGCCGGAGCTCCCTCGCCGCCCGCGCCGCTCCGGTGGACGTGTGACCTTGTCTGGGTGCCTCACTTAGCCCTCGGCTGGGTGATTCGGTGCCGGTGTGGGAGCTGGGCGTTCGTCTGCCTCCCGCTGAGCATCCCGGCATGGTCCCACTCCCTCGCCTGAGCCAAATCCTCGCTCTGCTCCACTTTCAAGCGTTGACCTTGGAAATGCTTGCAGGGAAAGCATCCGCCTTCCCAGCTCTCTCCTCTCTTTCCTACCCGATTATGTCCCTCTGTCCTCGTCTCCCTGGGCAGCTGCCGAGGTTTCAATGCCACGGGCATCACCACAGTGCCTGAACCCCTTGGAATGCAAAGCATTCCCAAGTTTTAGTCACACTCGCTGCTTCATGGTGTCAGTTGGGAAACAGCATCTCTCTGCTGCCCTGCTCTCAGACTTACGTAAAAAACACCTCAGTTTCCTGAAAATGTAGTTTCTTGGCTCGTTTTCTCTTGGGACAGAAAGCTGTGAGGCAGCAGAGCTGGCAGCATCCCACCTTCCAGTGCAGGTGGCCTTGGATCAGTGCAACCCTGTGCGGTGGCACCGATGCCACACCAGACCCCAGCCCTCAGCAGTGACACAGAGCCATTCCCAGCGCATGGGAAACGCGGCTGTGAGGGCACGGTGGGCAGAGCCATCCAGGAAGGCTGTGGAAGCCTCGTTCTCCCTGTGTTGACAGCGACAGCTCTTCTTCCCCACCAGCTGCGCCATCGCCTCTGCCCCGTGATTGAATTAGGGGGCTGTAACCCACCCCCCTCCCGCCCGGTCCCCGGCGCGCCGGGCTCAGATGCTGAACTCGAGAGCCATAATTTAATAAGTCTCAGGCAGACAGTGCTCCGATAGCCGTCGGGATCTCTCGCCTCTTCCCTGCCCAGCCATGCACTGATTTATGCTCCCAGGTGACGGCTGGGATTTTGCCTGGGATTTTTGGTCTTCCGGGATGATCTTTTCCCAAAGCAGGAAGCTTGTGGGGTGAGCTGGGAGCTGGAGCAGGGCCATACAGGCTGAGGTCAGTGTGGTGTTCACCCTTCACTAGGTTGACCCTCTATTTGAGGAGGAAGGAGAGACGGGGGGCAGAGGGACCCCATTCCTTACAGCAGCAGCTGCTCTCGGGCTGCCTGGGCACAACGAGTTAAAAGTTGCAATTAGTAAAGTGCTGACGGTGGGAAGGTGGGGTGGAAGCAAGCGGCACTAAATGAATCCTGAAAGGTTATTCCAATAAGCAGCAGCGCGGTTTCCAGCTGCGCTCGCTTTCCCGGGAGCTGGGGGACAGAGGATGGGATCCAGGGTGAGAGACAGCAGGTGGGATGAGGGATGTTGCTGGAGGATGCTCAGGTGCCAGCAATGCCTGCTGGAGTGGAAAATACGGCAGGGGAATTAAAGCAGGAGGGGGACAGGCCACCACATCCCAGAGATGCTCATCCAGGGCTGGCTGGGTGGGTGGGTCCTGCCCATTCCGTGCCCGCGGTGGCTTTTCCACAGGGTCCAAACCCTGTCACAGGCGTGGAGCCCCGTGCCCCTGGCATGTGCGCGGGGAGGGGTTTGGGGAGTGGTGTGAGCCACGCTGCTGTGGCAGGGAATCCTTGGAGTGTGGAGAGTGGGGCTGCAGGGGGAGCGGGGCCGGGAGCCAGGCGGGAGGATCCCGGGAAAGGCGTTGCTCTTCCAGCTGAGCAGGCAGGAGCCCGGGCAGGCGCAGGCAGCCAGCGGTGGCCTCTCCCTGCCAGACGTGGCTGTTCCAGCTCTCTGCCGGTGCGACACCGCGGAGCTATTATTAGACTCCAATTTTCTGTGGGTAGCTCTGAACTCCCTGGTGCCTCCAGCAGCTCGGCAGATGCCAGGCCAGAGCAGGATCTGCCGGCACTGGTGGGGACAAGGGGCCCTGGCGAGTTCAGAGGGGTGTGGGTGGCAGTGAGGGGTGGCAGAGCCCCCCAGCACGGGGACGTGGAGAGCTGAGAACCACAGCCTGGGCTGAAGACGCAGAGAAAAAGGCAATTAGTTGTCTAATGAGAGGTTTGGCTGATGAGGAGGGCACAGAGCCCCTGGCAACACTCCTGGGGTAGCTGAGAGAGATGCTGCCCCAACAGAGATGTGGGCTACAGGGCTCTGCACGGCCAAAGCACATCTGGATTTCACAGCATTGCTCCGAAATGGAGCCACGGCATCCCCATCACTGCCATCCTTGGCAGGAGGCACGTGGGAGCACGACAGGGCTGTGGCACACCAGGACAGCCCATCTCGTGCCAGAGGAGGACTGGGATGGGGGAGATGTGGCATTTCCCTGCTCCCACCCTCTCCGAGCCTGGTTTCCGAGCAGGAGTCTTTAAATGCCTTTTATGTTGTGACTCAAACGATGAAAGGCCTGAAAATGGGACTAACAAAGACGAGTTGTACTTCAGAATAAAAAACCCATGAAAGCAGCAGATGCTGTCATAGGAATAAATTGTATCAACAGCGATCAGATGGGAAGTGAAAAGTCAGAATGGAGTTGCTCCCTCTTTTGCGCTTCCAGTGAAAATTTCTGGGTCCATGAATTTAGCCAGAATCAGGTAGGATGAAAGACTTTGTCTGACAAGGCATTTCAAAGGATCTGGGAGCCTCCAGAGATGTGGCCACTTGGACAGGGAAACAGGGCCCCTCAGTTTTAATGAGCATTTCAGTTGCCTTCCTTTATCCTTCTGCCAAGATCTTATTTTTGTTTTCTTTTCCCTTAAAACTGCCGATTTCCGCTCTTTGCGATCTGTTTTAACTTTGCAAAACGTGCATTTGAGCAGCAAAACATGAGGAGGAGGAGAGTAGAACATCCCTGTCACTCCATCCAGCCCAACCTGTTGCTTGTGACCACAAACCCCTCCTTGCTGTGGCCAGCCCGGATATTTTGGCTGCTGCCAGTCGGCACCACCAACCTTCAGCATCTTCCCGGCCCTGCAACGATTTCCCATCTCCCCATCTCCCCTTTCCACAGTGACAGGATCCTACACAGCCTGTAATTAATAGAAATTAGGCTGTCGAGACCTTGCAGCCCCCATCCCGTAATTACTTGGCCTTGCTGTGTTGGAGGCACAGGGATCGGCCGCGGGCTCGAGAGCTGCCGCTGATGGGAACACATCCCGTTATCAAGCTATTTTTATTAAGCTTTTAATGCAGGCACTTGCGTGGTGCTGGGGGATGTGCGGCATCTCCACCAAGTCCGCTCCCGGAGGGATGTTCAGGGGGATATTTTGGGATGGAATGCCGGCACTGGAGCTAGACAAAGCAGGATATTAGCAGAGTGCCATGTCCTGACCATGTTTATCGCTTGCGCATTAATTCCCAGAACCCAACTGCTCCAAACACTCAGATTTCAGGGGTTGGCGAAGCCTTGCATCCTCAGATCCCCCCCACACATCCCCAGGAGCTGTGTGGGAGAGTGGCAATGCCCAACATCCAACTGGGCACATGGCATTTCCCACCGGCTCATTAAGCCTCGGAACGGCCCCGGATGCCGGGCAGAGGAGCGGCACAGCTCAGCTATTCACACTGCTCTGCTTTTATCACTGCCTTTTTCATGAGCTGGTAAAAAGTTCAGTGCAAAGCACAGGAGAGGTCTCTGAAAGGCAGCCGTGCTCATGACCCAGCGTGCTGGCTCACGTCTCCAGTGGGGATGGGGTTTTGCCGGAATCTGCGCTGCTCACTCAACCTGCAGGGATGTTCACTTGGAGGGCTCGTGGCATTGCCCTGAGAGGAGACCAAGGACGTGGGGAAAGGTGCTGCTGCCCTTTTTGGGTGTGGGAGAGAGACCTGAGGCTGTGGGCTGGGCTCCAAATGACGCCAACACTTCTTTTTTGGCTGGGGGGGAAGAAAATGTGACAGAGCCGGCAGCTTTGATGCCTGCCCGTCCGTCTCCTTCCCCCCCGCTGCAGGCAGAATGATGTGCTGCTGAATGAGGAAGAAGGTACACGACAGGCTCCAATTTGCCCTCTTCTCCACCAAACACAAGGACATCCAGTAAATCTCAAATGCAGAAAGGCTGAAAAGGGATGATGAAAGGGAGCCCACGCGGCACGGCACAGAATCCGCTTGTGGATCTCGGTGGCACAGGACACTGCTGGGGTCGGGACCTCAGCAGGATTACAAGTTTGTAGGACTAATGCCCTCCCTATTAGCCATGCTTGCATAAAACCGTCTTTGCCTCCCTGTGTCGGGTCACTGTCCGCTCCCGGCTCCAGCCAGGTAAAGATCCATCCAGCGCATTCCCGGTTTTCCACAGCTTCCAGTTTTTCCATCTCCCGCGGATGTGGGCTGGATGGGGCAGCCAAGCGCTCACTGAGAGCCCGGGCAGCTGTCACTTTGCTCTTCTATCTCACATTTGCTCTGTTTTGGCTGTATTTCTGATCCTAAAGAAACCCTCTGTAGCTCCTGGCCAGCTGCTGGCAGGGAAACGAGCTGGTGAATCTGCTTTCTCTACACATGAGCTTGTTCAGCGTTTGATAGCGATCTGGCTGGTGCTCAGCTGGGGTGGGTTTTGTCATTTCATCTGCAATTGTTTTGCTGTAAAGCACCTCTAAGGGTTCACTCCCCGGCTGTTTCACAGAGGACATCGTTCTTATTACTGCTGTGAATGAACTGCTTTGCATTTCTGTGAATGGGAAGGAAAACTTGTCACCTCAGGACAAAAAGGGAGTGGAAGTATCTGATGATCCCCTGAGACGCCTCACTCAATCCACTAAGCTCAAGTCATCCTCCTGTGTTTCTCTTTCCTTGGGGGCAATCGGAATTATTAGTCCCTTCTCAAGGACCTCGAGATCTCCCCGTCCTTTGCCAAATTCTATCCCAGCTTCACTGCAGGCGGCTGGCAAGTCCTGCCGGAGCCCTGTCCTGTGCTGGGGACCAGCAGAAGATGCCTGGTGCCTGCTGGGGGTCAGGACAGCAGTGCCAGGAGCCGGTGAAACCCCTATCCATGCCTGGAATCCTGCTCGGGGTATTCCCTGGTCCATGCCATCCTCTCCTGGAGAAGCAGGAGGATCCTGGTGTCCATCGACACCTCCAGCCACAGCAGGACCCAAGGATTTGACCCAAGGATGTGCCTTTCCCTTTGGCTTTCCTGCACTCCAAAAAGGTCCCAGTGGCTTGTGAGACACAGCGACACAATAAACCCCACAGCAGCAGGGGAAAGAGACCCGGGAAAAGAAGATGGTGTCTTCTCCCTGATATCCAAGGACAGGAGGTGTGGGAATGGTTGCACCAAGGGAGGCTCAGGCTGGACATTAGGAAGCATTTCTTCACTGAGAGGGTGGTCAAACCCTGGAACAGGTTTCCTGGAGAGGTGGCTGATGCCCCAAACCTGTCAGCATTCCAGAGGCATTTGGGCAGTGCCCTTAATAACAAGCTTAAGCTTTCAGGCAGATGGATCAGATAATCATCGTAGGTCAGTTCCAACAGAAATATCCTATTCCATTCCATTCTATCCCATCCCATCCCAACGATCTGCCTCTAACTGCTGCAAGCAGCAGCCCAGCCCCTGATTTAAAGAGTCTTCTCCCAAACCTGCGCTGAGCTGCTGGGGTTGTTCCCTGTGCCTGCAGCTACAGGACCAGCAGCATCCCACTGCAGTTTTCCTCCAAGGGCGTCCCTGCCGTGGAAGGTGTGCTCAGAACTGGGGTTAAGCAGAGCAGATTATACTGGGAAAACACACTCTACACTCCCTCTGCTTCTGCGTGTGTTAGTCCTGAAAGAAGCATTTAAATTAAACAAGTTTCTATAGCCGAGTTTCAATCCCACAGCCACTTCCACCATTGACCTCCTTTTTTCCCCCTTTTTCTCTAGCTTGAGAGCGGGAGGAGGAGATGCAGACAGAGAGGAGTGCTAATTAAACAGGGAGTTCCACATTAGGGTACAAATCCTCTGGACTAGCACAAACCCTGCCAATTTCTGTATTTATTTATTATTTTTTCAGTACAATTGTAATTTCCAGTGGTGCCTCCAGCACCAGGAGAGAGTTCAGGGGCTGCTCTTGGAGAGGATTAGCACGCTGGAAGCATTATTACTTTCCTTCACTGTGAATTCAGGAGTGATTCCCTGACGGCTGCACTCTATATAGAAGTGAATCGGTGCTAATTTGTTTTTGAGGATCACACATCCACCAACATGTGAAAGACAATCCTGCTTCTCGATGTATATTTCGAGCCAGTGCTACAGCAAACAACGGAAAATAAGCAAGCAAAGGAAGCCAGACCTCCCTCGCCCGGAAAGCCAGAACTGGAAATGAGCGGACTTTCATATTTTTTTTTGCCCGTGTGAGTTAGTTCTGCATCTTTCCAAAAGTATTTTGGGTTTTGGCCCTGCTCCCCATGGCAATAGACAGCATTGGGCAGCTCTCTCATGGAAAGCCTCAGGGACGCTGTGTTGGACAGGATGTCAGAGAGACTGAGCATAAACGGGCTCCTTATTTTTTCCTGTTAAATCATCCTGAGTTTAACTGCAAGAGAGGAATAAATGAACTAATTGAATCTGTAACGATGGAGGGGCTGGGCACCTGGCAGGGGAGCAGCAGCCCCACCACCCATCGCTCCTCTCTCTTTATTTGTGTGATTCAGAGGGACGTGGTCCGTGGGGAGATATCAGAGCCGGCTGAAATGGAAGACAAAGCTATTGTTTCAAACAGAGTTATTGATTTTTACATTATTACACTATGAAATTTATGGTCTGGTTTCAAACTGCAATAGGAGTTAATGACCACCATCCAGAAACTTCCAGGTGACCTTGGCCTTGACTTTGGTGGGGGAAGGTGAGCAGCTCCAGTTACCAGGTCAGCAAATGTAAATTGAACTTGAAACACCCTAAAAGGACTTGATAATGGGGTGCTGCTGGCCCCAGGTCTCCGCCCTGAGCTTGAGCTCACAGCGAACTCCGAGCTGGTTGACAGCCATGACAGAGTGGGGAAATTGGACCTTCTCAGCTCCAAACAAAAGTTGTTCCTGCTGTGAAGCCACATTTTGCCTCCAGCCAGAAACACCATGATGTCCCCAGAGCTCCTGAGCACGGTTCTCCATCCTCGGCTGACCTCCCAGCACAGCTTGGCCGCCCAAGGGTTTGCTCCTCTCAGTCACCGCTGGAGAAATGCAAACCAAGGGGCTCTGGGATGGATGAGCAGCACCCAGGGAGAGGAGGCAACGCAGCCCAGAGCAGGAGAAACCCTGTGAGAGGGGAGAGCAAAGGGCAGTGCCCAGAGCAGGCAGCTGCCTGCAGAGGCCACAGCCCATTCCTGATTGCTGCTCTCCCATCTCGGTCGCAGGAGGAGGATTTGCTTTCAGAGTGACCAAGAGGAGGTTTGTACCAGTTAACACATGAGATACTGGTGACCCAGAAGGGTTTGCAAAGGCACTCCCCAGTCTGCAGCCTTTTCCTGGCTTTTCCTTGAAAGGTACCTCCTGATGCATCTTTTGGCACCGGCCTCTTCCCAAAGCTTTCCTTAGCACTATTCCTTCCAAATTTCCTTGTATGCTTCTTCCTGTGGGAACAGTCTTTTCCACTTGCCAGCCAAGGAAGGCAATTTCCAGCTGCCGGAGAAGGTTTTTTTTTCTTGTAGTGCCATCTCCCTGGAACATCCCTGATGCTGCACCCCGAGCTAAAGTCGTGTGAAGCCAGTAGCCTCCGAGCTCATCTTCTGCCTCGGAGGTCATAATTGCCATTAAATCACAGCTTGCCTAACCAAATTATGCAAAACCGAAATTATCTCCAATGATTTTTATGTTGCTGAAATGTTCCAGAACTGCCGGGGTGATGACTGGGGGATTGGGAGCAGCTGTCACTCCATCAGAAACCATAACTCCAAACAGCTGGGATCTGTCAGTTATTTATGACGCCGGTCGCAAAAAAAAAATAATAAAATGATGAAGGTGGATGGGTGGCTGCCACTCTCTGGCTGAAAGGCAGCTCGTGCAGGAAGCACGAGTGTGTCCTGGTGCTGGGAGCTGCAGCTGGTGTTTTGGGAGCAATCCCAGCGAGGATGCTCCTGCTGCAGGACTGCAGGGCAGCACCTAAGGGGCTTTGCACAGAGGCTGAAAGGGAGCTGCTGCTCACTGGGGAATTTAGGCTTTGTGACAGTCAGCATGGGCGTGTTTATTTTATCCTCTGTGTTGCAAAAAAAAAAAAAAAAAGGAGAAAAAGAAAGGAGAATAAGAGGAAATAAACCCTGCAGCTGCTAAGCACAGGTCTGACACCGCTTTGTTGAACCGTCCCAGATCCTGAGTTTGGCTCTTGGCTCGTGCCCAGTTGCTTTTGCTACTCTGTCCTCGCCTTTTGTCGTCCTTCACTTGGCTGATGAAATTGTGAACATTTGGGGCTTCTTTTTCTTCCCTAAACAACAGTTTCTCTCGATGTGAACATCAAATTCTGAGGTCGTTCCCAAGTTTCAAAGTGTGGTTTCCCCCCGAGGGTTGTAGCCATGTCTTTGTGCACCAGCTTGTTAGGGGTGGATTTTGAAAAATCCTTTGATAGATCCAGGGTGGGAGCAGGGCAGGAAAATCCCTGTCTAGGGCTCAGTGAGGTGCTGGTGTTACAGCAGGTGTGAGTTTGGCCTCAGAAGAGGGTGAGTGATGAGGAAGCTTCTCCCTTTTTGATAATCCCGCCTGTGAGCAGATGCTTTGTCCCCACTTGTGGCGCACTCTGGTTAAGCATTATTATTTATATTATGTAGTAGCTATACATAGTGTTTTATGGCAGTAAAGATACATAAATCAGCAACCAGAAGACGAGGGCTTTGCTCTAAAGAGCTTATAAATCTAACAGCTTGAGCAGCCCCGGTAATGGACACAGTAAGCAGGCAGTCAAGTTGCATGTAGACACGAGCTAAGATGGGTCTCCCAAAGCAGATGGTGGGTTTAGGAGAGATTTGGAAGAGAAGCAACCTGCTCCATCCACGAGAGCGGATTCTCCTGCTGGAGAATTAGACAGGCTCTGACCCATATAAGCTTGTCCGGGTGGAGAGGTGAAAACATCCATCTGGGAGAAGCAGCTTGCCAAGAGGGAATGGGCAGGGGGTGCTGGGGTTGGTGGCAGGGCTGCCTTTTGGGGTTGTCCTGCAGGTGCATCCCCCCCAGGGACAAACCTATCCTTGTCCTAAGTGATGTCTTGGCCTCGAGTCTGAGACTCCTGATGAAAGTAAGTGGCATCATGTTCTGAAGAAACTGAGTCCCTGCCTGGCTCAGAGGTACAGTAAAGTGTTATAAACCTTAAAAAGCAAGAAAAGTGCCAGGGCAGGTACGCCTGGCTCGCTGGAGCAAGTGACACTGCAGAGTCAAGAGTCCCTGCCGTGGTGGCAGAGAAGAGCTCCAACTCTTCAAACCATCTGTCTTTGATCCTGGGTATCAAACCAGGGATTTTTTTTTTTTTCCTTCAAATTTCTTCCTGTGCTGGCACCGGCCTGAGAGGAACCTGGTCTGGGCTGGAGAGGGATGTGCAGTGTCTGGCCGATCACACTGGCTCCGGGCGTCTGCATTCTTCTGGCTGCTTTCAGCTCTTGCACAAATTGAGGCTTCACGCTAAATGCATTACACTGTATAACAATTAATCCCGTGCTACATATAGAAAGTCCTTACTCATCAATAATGCATGTGGGAGGAGTGATTTTCACTCTCAGTAATAAGGCTAAGACAATGGAAACAAGCAGGTAATGGAGAACATTTATAACGATGTTAATCTAATAATGAGTCTAATGCTGTTAAAAGTAAGACTGCAAACTGGACGCATCCAAAGATAAATTATTTCAAGCATTCATTAACTGATGCCTAATTAATGCCCAATTAGAGGGATGTTACATGGGAAATGGTTTGGACAGTCAGACGAATTCATTCCAATCTCTGAAACCTCAGTCAGAAGCAGGAGGCAGCAGAAGGACACGGCGAGCAGAGGCTGGGGTGACACAGCACACCAGTGGGAGAAAGGCAGGAGATAAACACCCCTTTGCTGGTTTTATCCGTGTCAGCGGGGATTTGGTTTTACTCCCTTCACCAGCAGGTTTCTGGAGGATTTTTCCGTGCTGCTTTTGAAGCTCTCCCTCCCCGGTGAGCTCCGACACTCGGGCTGGTGACCCTCTGTCTGCCTCACAACCTTTACAAGATGAAGTTGAAAGGGCTGAGTCAGGAATAACAAGTTAGACAGGGTCCAACTCTCAGGAGGCCTGGGCTGGGGCCTCTCAGGGAGCTCCCCTGGTGTTTTCCAGTCTGGGAAGCCCAGTGAGACCCAAATGCTCCTGGCTGTCTCGTCCCAGTGGGATTTGGCTGCTGGATATCCCAGTGCTGGTGTTACCAGCCTCAAGAGCTTCATGGCCTCATGACCGCAGCCTCTTTGCTTTTTGGGGGTCTCATTCCCAGATCTGAACTGGGACCAGTCCCAGGGCGTGCCAGGAGCGGCTTCTCAGAGCACAGAGCAGTCAGCAGGTTTTACAGGCTTGGAGGGAAAGCCTCCTCGATGAGACCACAGGCCTTGTGTCCATCCACTGGGGAGTCCAGACCTCCACAGAATCACAGATTGCTTTGGGTTGGAAGGGACTTTATCTAGTTTCATCCCCCCTGCTATGACCAGGGCCACCTTCCCCTAGGACCAAGTTTCTCCAAGCCCCATCCAACCTGGCCTCGGACACTTCCAGGGATGGGGCAGCCACAGTTTTTCTGGGCACCTTGTGCCAGAAGGAAGGAGAATCTTCCTCCCTCACAAGGAAGAATTCCTTCTTTATACCCAATCTAAACCTACTCTCTATCCAAGTCCTGCTCCCCTGTTCACCCTTTTTTTTCTAAGTATCCATCCTTCTGTTTCCCCATCCTCCTTACTCCCGAGTTCCAACAGGGGGAACATCCCTGGTTTTTCTTCCCACCATCCTATTCTCAGGAAGCTGAGAATCAGTGACAACCCCAGCCTATCCTCGGCACCATCCCTGGCTGCAGGAATCACATCTCTCTCTCCGTAGGAGCTCCAGCCATTAACTCACAGCCGCCTGTTAATTAGAGAGATGGACTCAGTTCCCTCTGACCTTTACCTCCGGAGTTATCCCTGCAGGCAGCGAGCTGTTAAACACTGCGTTCCCTTTCGGCAGGAGCCTCTCTCTACCTTGGCCATGCTCCAGGGAGGCCCGGGCTGCCTTGGTCCATCACCACGCGTTGCTAACAGCCTCCTGTCATCACCATCCCTAGACGTGAAATCCCGTATGCTCCCAGATCCCTGCCCGGCTCCACCTCCCGTCAGTAATCCCGTTAGCCTGGCAACTGTCGTGTCATGGAAGAGCGCATAAAACTGTTGTTTGGAAGCAATATGTAATCTTCCAACCTGCTGCGTGTAGCTGGGAGATGGTTTATTGATTCAGACCCTTGTGATTTGGTATTTGCAATAACAGACTCTGCATGTGGGAGATCGTCACAGCACTTGTGCCTGGCAGGGTTTTACTAATAACCATCAGACCTACGGAAGGCGCTGTGCTCCGGTGTCACCGAGGTGAGACGGGGGACGTGGAGCCGTCCCACCTTGGTGAAGCACATCCTCGAGTTAGAAAAACCCAGCAGAATATATCTGCAAACATCGCTTCATCTCTTCCGTCGTAGGATAATCACAATATCCTCAGGATACCGCTGCTTCCCGGGCTGTGAGTGGCAGCCAGGGCTCCCGTTTTGGCAGGGAGCTCTGGGAAGTCAGCACGACGCTCCCACCAGCGCAGCCCCTCGCTCATCGTGCAGAGGCACGACAGCAAAGCCAAAATGCTACGGCGGTGACTGGGAGAACATTCCTTTTCCTACACAGCCGTAGGAGTTGTCGCGAATTCAGCGTTCCCGACTCACCAGCCCTTTCTGGCAGTGGCGCAGGGATGAGACATCCCTCCTGGTAGCCCGTGCCTCGTTTCTGAAGGGCAGCGCCTGGAAGTCGTCCCCCTCATTCCCATTCCCAGGCAAGGCTCGATCCGCTGCTTTGGGCAGCGATGCTATTTTTTTTCCTAATAACCGCCCAGTCAGCGATGACTGCCTCTTACTGGTGATTTACGGAGACTCTGAATAACCCAGTTTATCTAAAATATGTGGCAACTTTGCCTTGAAAGGGTGGGTCCAGATGGACGGGTTACCTGCTGCCAACTAAACGGCAATAAATCTCCATACCAGGGAAAAGGCAACAGCAACCACGCAGTTATATTTCAAACACAATTAATAAGAAAACAGCGAGGTTTTTGTGCCTCCAACTTGTACTAGGCTGTAGGCACTGAAAAGAGGGACTGTAAAAGCCCAAGGGGTCCCGGCTCTTGGACTAGCTGGTGATAACGACGTGGAGTAATTAGAGATGAACTCCACTTCCACTCTCGTTTTTCAGATTATTACAAGCTGAGTAGGACTCGTGGGCAGGATGGCACTGGCAGCTGTGCGCTGCTCCGCTGTTACTCCTTTTCCCCACAAAGTCCAGAGGCAGAATTCATTAGACATGAGCAAATTTTGCGTGTAAGAGGAAAAAAGCCAAATCTAGGAGGAAAATCTGAATGAGAAATGACAAGTCTGGTGCAATGAGTCTGAAAAGCCACTCGGCGCAGAAGGAATAGCCTGAAAGCAAGCCTGGTGCGAGGAGCGGGAGCGAGACGGGAGCGGGGCGGCGAAGCCGGAGCTCTGAGAGCTGAGCAGAGGGAGGGGGATGATTCCTGCCTCGCCCTCTGCTTCTCTGCTGCGAGAAAGCCCCAGTCACAGGCACATACTGTAGCATTAGAGGATGCAATATGCTTTGCCACAGGACATCCATTTAAAAATATGTCTGAGCATCCCACTTCCAAGCAGAGTTTTCGGCTCAGCCTTTCCCACCAACTGCTGACAACATATTTCGCTGCGAATCGCTCGGGTTTCAGGGTGGATGGTGGTGTCTAACAGCTGTAGTGGAAAGGAGACGGTGAGGATGGGTCTGTGCCTTTGGGGGAGTGGGATGCACCGCACACGTGTAATTTTAGGTGGTTCGCTGGGAACCGCTGAATCTCTGCAGCTTTTCCTCTCCGCTATGCGCAGGCGATTCAACAGATGCATTTCAGGAGGGGTGGGGGCACCTGGGAGAGTTTGAATTTCCTCTGTTTGCTCTCACACCGCGCCGTTTCCTTGCCTGCAGGCGAGGGGCTCCGCTGCCTGCAGCGCCAGCGTGAATTCTCGCCGAGAAAGTTTCTCCTGCCTGTTCCGGGCTGGGAACACAAGCTGCTGCCTGTTGCAGGCAGGCAGAGGAGGCAGGGAGTACTCCATACATCACGTTTTAGCTGCCGTGGGTGATGAGCCTACTCATCACAGCCGCGTGGGTAATTCATGAGCAGAGAGGAGGGCTGAGCTAATTGGGGGCGTTTTTCACCCGGAATAGTCTCCGCTGCAGCGATGGGTGGGCGGGAGGTGCCCGGTTCCCGCTGACGCCGCTCTCCCCTCTCTCCGCACAGGGGGGTTTGCGGAGCTGCTGCTGGTGCTGCTGGGGCTGAAGGTGCCCGGTGCCCTGGGCTGCCCCACCGACTGCGTGTGCTACCCCTCCCCGATGACCGTCAGCTGCCAGGCTCACAACTTCGTCACCATCCCCGAGGGCATCCCCGAGGACAGCGAGAGGATCTTCCTGCAGAACAACCAGATCACCTTGCTGCTGCGGGGCCACTTCAGCCCTTCCATGGTCACCCTCTGGATCTACTCCAACAACATCACCTTCATCGATCCCAACACCTTCGACGGGTTCGTCAACCTGGAAGAGCTGGACCTGGGGGACAACCGCTACTTAAGGGCTTTAGCTGCAGACACTTTCCAAGGGCTGGTGAAACTCCACGCCTTGTATCTGTACAAGTGCGGGCTGAGCTCCCTCCCCAGCGGGATTTTCGGTGGCCTCCACAACCTGCAATACCTTTACCTGCAAGACAACCACATCGAGTTCCTTCAGGATGATATTTTTGTTGACTTGGTTAACCTCAGCCATCTTTTTCTCCATGGAAACAAGCTCTGGAGCCTCCATCAGAACACGTTCAGGGGACTAATAAACCTGGATCGGCTGCTCATCCATCAAAATCAGCTGCAGTGGATTCATAGGCGGGCTTTTCATGACCTCCGAAGATTGACCACCCTTTTCCTGTTCAATAACAGCCTCTCGGAGCTGCAGGGGGACTGCCTGGCCCACCTGGGGGCCCTGGAGTTTCTCAGGCTGAATGGGAACCCATGGAGCTGCGACTGCAAAGCCCGTTCCCTCTGGGAATGGCTGCACAGGTTCAGAGGCTCCAGCTCCAGCGTCATCTGCGAGTCCCCCGAGCAGATGCACGGCAAGGACCTCAAGGTGCTAAGAGCAGAAGACTTTAGGAACTGTTCGGGGTCCGAGTCGCTCCATCAGATGAAAACACACACCTTCTCCACAGCGGACAGAGGAGCCTCCAAATCCCACCACCCTCACCACTCCTCCAAGGAGAAGGGGAAGGAGCGAGGGGCTGAGAACAGTTTGCACAGCAACCAGCCCGCCGGCCCCCCCGGCTCCCGGCCGGGCTACCGCAAACCCGGCAAGAACTGCACCAGCCACAAAAGCCGTAACCGAACCTCCAAGCCGGTGTCCTTGGGGCCGCGCAAAAACGGGCAGGAGGTCCCAGACTATGTGCCTGATTATCAGCACAAATACAGCTTCGGGGCCATGCCCACGCTGTCCCCCAGGCGCAAGGGTAAGTGCACCCGGCGGACGCCCATCCGCCCGCCCAGCGGGGTCCAGCAGGCCGCCGGCTGCCCGGGGCTCAGGGCGTCGCTCCTGGTTTTCATGGTGGTGCTGGCGGCCGTCATCCGCTGAGCTCCCCCCCGGCCGCGGACGGAGCGGAGCTGTACTGCCACCAATCTACAAAGGACCAGAGTTTCTTTTCTTCTTCTTTTTTTGTACGTGGCTCAGCGTTGGCCTGGCAAAGGGAAGAACGTTGTCTCGGCTTCTGAGGGTTGTCTCCGTGCCCGGCCGGACTGTGCCGAGCGCAGCGGGAGCGGATTAAAAGGCATTATCACACCTTGTCACAAACAGCCTAACCGAGCACCTACAACAACAACAACAGCAAAGCCAACCTTACAAAAGGCAGATAACAGGGACGGTAACCAATTCGTCGGTGACGACACGCGGACAAATGGACTGTATCCATGCTCTTGTGAAATCCCGTTCGTTTGAGAGCGCTCCGAACGACCCCTCCAATTACCGAAAGGAACATAATTGCTGTAAAAACCATCACCGATTAAGCCTACACTGTTTCTCTCTGAAAGTGAGTGCAAGGACACTGATGCCGATGTGATAAGGACATTTGGTTCTCCCACGTTTTAGCCCTTTTGGCTCCAAACCCAGAGGCCAAAGTTGGCTGGGAATCTCTTAGAAGACAATCTTAAACCCCTGAATATCTCAGGCATTACAGCAGAACAGGGCTTGCCTGCTGGGCTTGGAGTAGCCAACAACCAAAGGAAAGACTGATTAGAGGTGGAATTAAACAAAAAAAAACCCCTAAACCCCAACAAACCCAACACATAAAGAAATGAGGTACCCGCAGGAGGTGTGTTTTTTGTAACCATGTTCACACATCTGAGAAAAAACCCCAGCAATTGCACAGGCTCCCCCTCTTCCCCTCAATTATCCATATGTATGTCTTACGATGTTTATAAACTATATGGAAACTGTATCTTCAGAACTAAGGATTGTATTATTGAATTTATAGCAGACCAGTATATGATTTTCTTTTTTTTTTTTTTCCTTGAGAAAACAAACCGGCAGCAGTGCCTACAGATGCTGAAAGCCATCGGGCGGGCTCAGTACACGCGGGGGAACCACGACGGACCAGTGTTCTCAGCAATTCAGAGCACTAAACTCTGGGAGGGGTTGGGGGGTGTTTGTGTGCGATGCAGCAAAGTCCATACCCAGAGAGCCAAAATTCACCCTTACATCCTAATTTGTGACCGGCGGGGGGAGAGAGAGAGAGAGATTAATTAGCCCAAATAAATAGAGCCATAGAGCTCTGTCTCCGGAGAGCACTCCGAAGCCCCGGGGAGGAAAGGGGCTGGTTTTGGGGCTGGAGGCAGAGAGGGGCTTCCCAGCCGTGGCCGTGGCGTGAGGACCTTTATAGCTGGACTAAGGTTTTCACTGGGGCAGCAAGGAGCAGCTCCCAGGCTGCAGACAGACCTGACAGAGTCAGGAGGGGGTTTTGTTTCTTAAAAGGAACAGATTCTGGAAGAGTCAGAGAAGGGGGGAAACTACAGCTTGTAGAGGACTGGCGAGAAGCACGGTGCCCGAGGTTTCTGGTCCATGGCAGGAGAGAGAAATCTGTGGTCCAAGAGAGCTGTACAAAGAGCGTGGTGGGGAGGTGGAGGAGAGGGAGCAGGGCATCCTGTTCCTCTCTTCCTGGGTTAAACCATGTGCTGGAGGGATGTGTTGGCTGGTCAGGGGCATGGCAGAGCCGGCAGCTCCACCAACAGCAGCTCATGGGCTTGGGGAGGTGCTGCCCAAATTCTGCAGTTGGTGTGAATTCCCTGTCAGCGTGGATATGTGAGACCAAACAGACACTGAAGTTCATGAAACAAGGGAAATAAAAGTGATCTTGGACAAGAAAAGGCTTCTGTTCTTTCCGTAACCATATCTCAGTGGCGGTCATTTCGAGCCTGTGGCTCGGGTGTGGGGCTGGAAATCCCAAAGGAAACAGCTGGAGTTTTCCATCAGACACACAATTAGCTCCAGGAAGGGTGGGCCAGCTGGGGAAATCTGCTCTCCCAACCACTTTGGGGAAGGGGAGAGGGTATCTATACAGTGGCAGATCCCTTGGAGGTATCTGGAAATGAAAAGGGAAACTCCCACTGAAAAGAGAAGTGGAAAATTCCCCGATGCGCTCGTGTTTACGAGCAGCTGGATGGAGAAGTGGGAAGCTGGAGGGGCATGGCCTCCTCTGTCTGTCTTGCAAGCGAGGAAGGCCAGAGGCTTGGATGCTTCTCTTTTAAATGCCCTTCTTGGGGAATAGCAAGAGTGATTCTGGGAGGAGAAAGGAAGAGGTTACTTCATCAAGCCCTCTGCCTTCCAGCTCCTACCCAAACTTTTCTGTCTACAGGGCTCTAAAGCTCCACTAAAGGGATGTCCAATGCAGCCAGAACAAATAATCCGTGATCTGAAATAGCTCCCTCATGTCCTACTCTCTATAACCAATAGCAACTGAATGAGTCTGGCACTGTCCCTCAGAAGTGGAGAATGTTGTTATGTTGGTTATTTCGTTTCATACTCTGGAAATCAAAGCTCTCAGTGGGAGAATGAAGAAGAGAAGCACTTTATTAATTTTTTTTTAAGTCTGCGTGTAACTCCTGTAATATAGGAGTGAAATGTCAGCACAGGAGATGCTAATGTTTTATAAATGATTTGGGTGCAGCAGGCACGGTGGATAGTCTTTGAGATGAATTATATTCGAACAGACTACGCCTGGCTCAAAACCATAATTGTATTTTTAGTATCTTTTCCTTTAACATGTAGGAAAAATAAAGGCAACTCCACGGTGTATTACAAGCCTTGTCAATCAAGTGCTCTAACTCCTAGTGATAAAGGCAACTGTTTAAAAACCAGAAGGGAGGCATGATACACTGCTAAATAGGAGATGTCGCTTGACACGGCGTTGTGGTTTAACCTGGCAGGCAGCTGAACACCACATGGCCGTGCTGGAACTGGGGAGAGGATTGGGAAAAATACAAGTGACATTCATGGCTTGAGATAAGGCTGGTTTAATAGGACAGAAATGGGAGAAATAACAGTAGCAACAATAGAATTAGAATATGCAAACCAAGCGATGCACAGTGCAGTTGCTCATCACCTGCTGATGCCCAGCCAGTCCCTCAGCAGCAGCCCTCAGTTTATATACTGACCATGATTCCATTTGCTCTAGAATATCCCTTTGGCCAGTTGGGATCAGCTGTCCCTTCACAGCTTCTTGGGCCCCACAGCATCCTCAGAAGAGCAGAAAAGTCCTTGACTCAGGGCAAAAACTGCTGAGCAACAACTAAAAATCCATGTGTTATCAACATTATTCTCATCCCAAACCCAAACCAGAGATCCTAGAAAGAAAATCAACGAACCCAGCCCAAACCAGGACACGCAGGTTCCTGATATTCCTCCTGCCTCCTCCTTAGCTGCCATCCCTCCCTGCTCCCATCCTTCTTCCACGACCACAGCTCTTTGAGGATAAACTAAATTTTTATGGCATGCTCTGACACTCAGCCTCGATAACGAACTTCTCAGCTGCGTGGTTCAGCTCACCACGGCCCCGGGTTCACGCTCGTGTGTCTTCTCCCCAGTTCCATCCTACAGCATGTCTTCATGCATTTTGGATGTTGCTCTGAGGCCCGGCAGAAATCCCCTCTCCTCTGAAGCAGCAGCTCTCCAGTCGAGCGGGTGTAGGTATAACCCTGACTTGCCAGAGATTGTCTGGCTCAGGCTGGAGATGAGTTGAAGAAATTTGGGCTCTCATTAGAATTGCTCCCACACCCCCAAGGTGTCTGATGGGGGTCGAGAGCTGAACCCCAAAGTGGTGGGAAGCACCACGGCCACTCGGAGGTGGTGCAGGGCTGGAAGGATGGGCTGAGGCCAGCGGGATGAGGTTCAACAAGGCCACGTGGCAGCTCCTGCTCTTGGGTCACAACAACCCCATGCAGCACCACAGGCCTGGGGCAGTGTCTGGAGAGGTGCCCAGTGGGAAAGGACCTGCAGGTGCTGGTCAGCACTGGCTGAACGTGAGCCCAGCTGTGCCTGGGTGGGCAAGAAAACCAATGGCACCTGGCGTGGAGTCCCCATCCCCGGAGGGATTTAACGCGTCTGGATGTGGCGCTTGGGGACGTGGTTTACTGGTGGCCTTGGCTGTGCTGTGTTAACTGTTGGACTCTATGGCCTCAGAGGTTTTTTCCAACCCAAATGATTCCACGATTCTATAAGTTCTGAACCTTTCCATGCTCCTATCACAAGCTCATCCTTCGGGCATGTCCTGATCTTGGGGTGGGGGCAGACAGGCCCCGCTGCTGGGCTCCCCGCAGCTCAGCTGAGAGCTCCACACACCTCCCCTGGGAAAAGTATCACCTGAGCCTTTATTTGCTCATCAGTTTCTCTTTCCTTTAGTGTTCTCCAGTCTGTGCTGCTCTGGAAGATGAGGCAAGTCCCTGTTGCTGTGGCTGCTCTCCCCTTCCTTCCATCCGTGAGCTTTAACGCTCTGACTTTGGGCTGTTCATGCAAATCCTTTCCATTAAAAAAAATAAACACCAGAGAACCCAGAAGAGACCCTAGACTGCGCCTCTGGAAACTCACTCCCGGCAGCAGAATCCCGTTTCCTGAGTCGGAGCCAATTTTCTCTCCTTTGTACCACTTTTCCACAGTTTCATCCCATAATTGCTAATATGGAGCTTTTCGTACATGCTTTGAAATCAGAAACCACGCAACGCTGCATCTCTTTTATCCTCCCAGGCAGGATGAAAAACCAAACACCTCTTGGATACTGAGAATAAATTTTTAGTTTATCAGTCTAAAGCAACACCACGAGACTGCAGTTTCTCCTGTATTCCCCATCGCTTCCCAGACCACGCTTCTGCCCCCCCTGCACCAATTCCAAACTATTTCCTTTGTCTCAGAAAGTTGCTTTGTGACATGTTCCCCTTCAGAGGGACAGAGCGGAACAAAAGCACCACTTCACATTTCTTGCAGCTAAACAACACTTTTTTTGCAGTCCTTCAAGTTTATCCTTCCCTAAATCCCCTGCCTGTGTATTCTTTCCCTGTCTTAGCTTCAACCACTCCCCCAGGAACACTTCCCAAGAGCCCATTTCCCACTACCAAGATTATTTCCCTTTTCATCACTATCTCCTGGAGGCTCTGCTGGTTGGCACCATCCCCCTGTCCCTCCCTCCCCACATCCAGCAGCCCCCCAGCTCACCCCTGCTTTGGAGAAACACGAGATACTGACACCAGTGCTGGTGGGAACAGTGCTTCCAGGGATGCTGTTGTATTCCTGACTGCGTTGGAGTTTGTGGGTTACAGATGGAAGCAAAAGCAACTCTGAAAGCGGGACACAGGTGCTCACGCTTGGCAACGTGTGGTTTTGGGGAAGGTGTCACGCTCACGAGCCAGAAACATCTCTGCCCACAGAAAAGCAGCCCCAGGAGCAGCACCCCTCCAGGGTCCCCATCCATCTCTGCCTTCCCCTTCCCCAGAGAAGGATGTGTCATCTCAGCGACCACCTCTCTGGTCCCCACTCAAAAGCAGCCGATTTGGTGAACAAAAGCGGGCGTTACAACGCGAGCCCCTCCGTTACCCAGCTCCCTGCTGGAAATAGCTGCTCACTCAAATCCGTTCTTTCCCCCACCCTGTGAGCACGGGTGAAATTCTCCCCACGCCCAGCCACTCTGCAGATGCATCTTTATCTCTCTGCAGGCTCATCCCCACCCTCATCCGCACAGCCTGAGTCCTTTCCGGAGCTGCCCCTCCATCCTCTTCCTCCTTTGTGAAAACAGAATCAAAATAACTGTTTAACAAATCAGCCATTACCTTCTCTCATGTCACCAATTCCCCGCTATCATTTCGTAATTGGCCAATTTTCTCTTTTACCTTCTCTCTGCTCTGAATACGTCTCGGGGAGCTCTGATTGTGTGTTAAAATATCCTCCCTAATTCACTGCTCAATATCTCTTTCTGCTCTTCTAATTGCCCTTTTAACTTGCTTCTAATTTTTTTATAAATCTCCTAATCCTCTTCCTGCACAAGTTGTTTACATGCACCGGAGAATGTATATGTATTAGCAGATGTTCCTGGGTAAATAATGCACAAAAGAATATCACTGCTTCACGCAAGCTGCAATTACTGCTTCCCTCAGAATAAGCCCTGTTTAACCCCCCTATTTAGGGCACACGCCCCTGCTCTTGCTGCACATCTCCAGGCTATTTCACTCCTGCTGCAGAACATTAACACCACCAGCTCCACCATGGCTCGCTCGCTATCTTCTGGGGGAAAAAGAAAATCGAAAAAGAAAATCAAAAAAGAAAGAAAGAATCTAAGGATAAAGGCAATGGTATGGTTATGCTCCAACAAATTTATTTTTTGGTGGGGAACACAGCTAGAAGAAACGAAGCAGAATAGCTACACGAGTCGAACACAGCAGCACTACCCCAAGTAATAAACAAATCTGATAGTCTTGGGGCTTTTGATTTATGGACAGCTTCCTGCACTCCCCGCTCGCAGGGAGTCAGCTGTCACAGCCCCGGTGCCGCAGACAGGCACGGGGTCAGGCAGGCGTTGTTTGCCATCTGCTTTGTAAAACACTTCCCAACGTTACTCAAAATTTCCTTCCTCTTTTCCACTTCTCCTCTCCGTTTGCTTGCGGTTTCCTTTTGCCAACACGCTGCAGCACCCGCCAGATTCTCCGAATCCTGTGTTTTCCAGCTAAAAGGGGGATGCTAAATCATGGGTTTAAAGTTACGGGTCTTGTTTGGATGAAAAGAGTCGAGTTCTCTTCTCCAGGGATCCAGGCAGAAATCAGTGTTTTGCAACCCAACCCTTGATCTTGTTCAGGGACAAAAGGCATTGCTGGAAGCTTCAGGAGGTGGGGGTTATTTTGTACTTACAGCTGACACTTACAGAGTGTCAAAATCTAAGTTCCAAATCGTGATTAGCAATAATGTCCTGGCCACCAGAACATCTCTGGTGTCTTACACCTCCATCCTGCCAAAACTAGGTCCTGCTACACCCTGTGAGGCTGCAGCACCCACACTGAGCACCCCACCTGCCCAAACCTGCCCGGGGGACAGGAGATTTAAACAAAAGGAGTGGGAGGAAACCCAAAATCTGATGGAAACAGTGAGAAGTCTCCTGCTTTTCAGGGGCTGCTCTGCCACACAGGGTCTAAAGCAAAACACTCCTATTAAAACACAGAATTGTTCCTACGACAGGCTGAGGATTTCCGGGGCTGTTATGGAATAATGGAACTCTTGGCTATTTGCTGACTTGCCCGGGAAGATTTCCATTTCCCCCCCACATCCATACCCTTTGTTCCCCAGAGAAGCAGCTCCCACTCCCAGCAAGGGTTGCCATCCCTAGAGATGGATTTTGTCTGCTTCAATCTGAGCTGCACCAGATGATCCCTCTCCACCTGGGCAGGTACCAAAGCACCCTCAGCACAGGACTTGGCTGCACCTTTGCCATCTCTCAGATGAGCTTTAACACCTCTACTTTGAGCCTACCAGCATGACTTGGTTATTTCCTTTTTCCTACAGACCGAGTGAAATTTCTTTCAGGCCTGATTTCTCAATAGTGCATACAAATTTCTCTCCTTGGAAAAGGTTTTTGTCGTGATTCCCCCAGTCAATCCTTCGACAGCTAAAATACCCCGTAATCAAAGGTGTTGGCTCCTCACACATCTTCTCTGAGGAAGCATTTCTGCGTGTTCTGTCTCATGAAGTGCCTTGCATGCCCTCATGTCCTTAGAATAAGCCCTCCTGGAACCCCTCCTGGGAATCACAGACTATCTGTATGATTTTCAACTCATGCCTTAACCTCGCTCTGAAATATAAAAATGTAAAAAAATAATAATTTAGGAGAAAAAGCAGTGACTATTTTGGCACCGAAGGATCCTGGGGAGGACCAAATGTGCAAAATCCGCTGGCGCACGGCACTGGCTGCATGCAGGGTCCTGTTCCACAGAGCTGTGTGCCCTGTTCCCAGGAGAATCATGTCCCTTACTGCTTTTTCAGGGATCCCTGATAGAAGGAGTCCCTGGGACACTTGATCCTCTCCAGCTCTCCATGTTTCCTGAAGGCACAGCTCGGGGAAGCAGCCCAGCAAAGGAGAGCAGAACACGAAGCAGCGAAACCTCACCCTCGCTGTCACGGGAAGACTTCTCCACTCCTCCCTGCATCTACTTAGCACGTAGAAAGCAAAAGGAAACAAGAGAACACACACACACGGAGCCCCTGTTAAACCTGAACTAAATATACCACGGGATGTTAACAGCCTGCCTCGACTCCCTGGCACTCCAGCTGGCACGGCAGGGCCCCGACCACCGGCTTCCTCGGGTGGCTGGAAGGGTTTTCTCCAGAGCAAAGATGGGAAACCTCCAAAATCCCCCTCCACACGTGCTGCTGACACAGCACTGCCCTGAAACGTTGGTGCCAGCTTCCAGAGAGCAGAGAGGCAGGGAGCAGCCCTGCCTGACAGCACCTCCTCCTGTGAGGCTCCATCTCCCTGTGCGCCTGCAGGATCCCCTTCCCGCAGGCGGGCGAGGAGCAGAGCTGGGACCAGGCAAGGACATCTGCGTGCGGGAGCTGCGCAGCGCACCAAGCCATCAACCGAGCGAATCTCCGGGAAGGAAGATGGGAATTCTCAAGATTAGAGCAGCGAGAGAGGAGGGAAGGGCTCGGGAGAGGCAGGAGCAGCAGGAAGGAGGGCATACGTGCCGGCTGGAGCGGGTGTGCGCAGCCCTGCGAGGGGAAAGGTGGACATGTTTGTCTCGGGAGCTGAGAAATTATTAGAGGCAATTATGTGAGCAGAGGACGTGAAAAGTAATCCCAGCTGCAGGGAGCTGGGGGTGTGGGGGGGGGAAAGGAAATCGTGATGTGATTCAAGGGGGCCCAAGAGAAAAAGCACAAGAGCGGCGATGACCTGGTTTGCAGATGGATCCATTTCTATTTCTGCTCAGATGCTGGAGCTGAGCCTCACCCAGAGCTCTCGGCTCTCCGATGGCTTGCGTGACTTCTTCCCTGCCTGGTGCAAGCATCAGGCACATGCATGTACCACACGTCATCTGGGAATCATATTTGCCTTAACAGTCTGCACAAATGTAAGGGCAAACAAGAATTCACGATTCACATGAGCCCTTCCTCTTCCAGCAGAACGATGGTTTTTAGTCCAATACAATACCCTGTTCCCAGGTGTCAATATTTGGGACATAGGCTGCTCACTTTACTTCTATTTTCTCTCTTTTAACAGCTTTGGAAATAAAAGCTAATTCATCTTGCGGATTGTGGTAATTCCGAGCCGTGCACTAAATGCAGCATTTCTTAAACAGATTTTTTTCCTTTCCCCCTGCTTTGTAACTTCCCCCAAGTAACACAGAGAAACCAACACCAGGGATAGAAAACAAAAAGCAGCTCCTACATCAAGGCAGATCCCAGCTCCTCAGGCTTCCAGCACATCTCAACCCAGAACTAGAGCAAAAGGGCAGATTATTTAAAGCCATTGCATGTAGGCCAATTTTCACTGCAGTTCCTTTTGGCTCTGATTTTCAGGCCCCAGTGGAGTGGTGAAGTCATGAATAAATGCAAGTAAACTGAGCTTATCCACTCTTATTTTGAGCAGTGGAGTTTACTCACCTCATGCTGCTTCAGATGGAACACCAAAGGGTAAGTTTAAAGGGAAAAAAAAATCCGGGGGGAGCGGGGGATAATCTACTGCTGCCCTCACCTAGCGGCTCAGCGAGTCCAGCACGGAGCAAAAGCAGGGCTGGGAAGCTGCAGAGGCACAGAGATCCCTGCTCTGGACACTGAACACACACAGTTATCTCCTGGTGCTCTGGAAGGGCTGGAGTTGGTCCCCTGCTGCGTGATGGGCAGGGGGAAGCTCCCTGTGCCCCTGCCAGGTGGGAACTCATCCGAACGGGATTTCCTGCCTCAGCCACTGCACGCAGAAAGCTTCACTGGAGGAGCAGAAGACACCCTCAGCTGATGTTCTCCATCAGAAGGCAGTGTTTGGAGGAGGAGGGCTGGATTTCGACTGGAAACAACATCACAGCCTTTCAAACTGGAAATAATTAGAGCAAATGTTTGAGAGTTGGAGAGGGTATCACCAGTCCTGGAGCACATCACTTGCCCAGAGGCGCCCAATGGGACCAACAATCAATTGCTGCTCAACTGGGACGTTCCTCAGGGACAAGGCAAGCTGGAGACTCTCTCAGAGCTGGCCAACAACAGCACTGCAAAGGTTGTGTAATGAATTAAATACACTAAACACCATTTTCTGCTCCTTGGAGCCAGGACCACACTTGCCTACCCACCTTGTTTGTACGGAGCTTCCTCTGAGCTCTGCCCAAGAGTGGCAAAGCCTGAGTCTCCCATAGGNCTTGCCTACCCACCTTGTTTGTACGGAGCTTCCTCTGAGCTCTGCCCAAGAGTGGCAAAGAATCCATTATGATTATCACATTAAGTTCAAATAAAAGAAGAAGGAGAAACACCCTGCAATTTTATCTCCCTGCAAGCATCCCTTCCGCTCAGCTCTGACCGTAGCAGAGCGATGGCCACACTTGTCTCCTTGTGGTCTAAACAGCAGAGAGAGCCAGTTTCTTCAAAGTTAAAAGAAAATAGTAATAATGGAGTCCCCACATTCCCGCTGTGTTTATAAAGAGATGTTTTCTTCCTGAGCTCTACAGCATGGCGGGCTTAATCTGAAATTTCTTTTTAATCATAGCGGGAGTCCCAATTAACGTGTCGGGTAATCGTTCAAGTAGAACTGGAGTTTCATAGCTGCAGCAAGGCAAGGAGAGGCTCAGCATCAGGGCATCAGAGCATGGGCAGGGACCAGGAGCACACCCAGGAGCCACTGCTGGCCTCACCCCCTCCCCAAACCGGGGGGAATGAGGGCAGCTCCCCCCTACAACTTAATACACAAAGAGGTCCCCGAGCTCCTCAGGCACCAGGAATGCAGCAGCTCCATGAAAAACCTTTCACGGCGGGAGCGACAGCACCGCGCTGCTTCCACACGCACCTTCCCAAAGGAAAAACACCCATCACAGTCACTCCTGCCTCAATCTGCAGGCGTGTAATCCAACACATGTGCTTGCAGCGCGCAGGCGAGGAGGGGGACCTGCCTCTGACCTACTTTCTTTTGTTGCTGGAAGTGCTGATCTCTATGCAGAATTCCGCGAGCAGGCAGAAGCTGTCATTAGGGTCTGGCTTCACCTCTGCCTTACACCGCTCCTTGCATCACCACAGCCACCAATTCCAGCCCGGGGGCTCCCGATTTTTGCCAGTGCCAGCGCCAGGACGCTCTGACCTGGTCCTGCCTGCCAGCACGGGAAATTGCCATGTGTCACACGGCAGATTTTGGCCAGGCAAGGGGGGTACCTGCAGCCTGGGATGAACACTGTACTGACCCAGAGGAGGATGCTGCAGTCAGCACACCCAGACCAGAGCAGCACGCACATCGCCTTACTCTCCGGTTTTTGGTTTTTTTAATTATTTTTCATTCACAAGGAAGTTGGGTCTGAGTTAGGCACCGTGCTGACCTGGAAAGCAAAGCTCTTAAAATTCAAATGCATACACCCAGGGCGGATCTCATTGGGAAGTATTATGGAAAACATGCAGGCTCTCAAAACAAGCTCTTAAATACACAGGCTTCCATCTTGAAGTGTAAAAAATGTGGCGTGAGTGTGACCCTGCTCCAGCTCTCCTCTGGTCCCTCAATATCTCCTGTTAGGATGCTGAGCCGCAGCCCTGAGGTTTGGGAGTTCCAGGCTCACTGCAGTCACTGGGGCTTGTGTAAATTGGTCTTCAGAGAAAACCAACTCCGCGGCCTTATGTGAAAACACTCTTCAGTAACCTACTAAAGAGCTTCCCCAGAAAGTGTCTCACCTGTGCTCCCAGGTACCGGGTGTAACACAGAGCCTTGATGTTGCAGACCTGGAGATAAAAGGCTGCTGTGTTAAACCCGCATCCTTCAGACCTCGTGAGGCAGTTACTAGAAACAAGCCTTCCCTTCTGCAATGGCTTAAGAACAGATATTTTAATTGATTCGTTAGCCCATTACGGGTAAGCAGAAGAACAGCCTTGCAATTGAACTTCAGTCCTTGAAATGCAGGGAGACATCAGCCTGCAGTGCATTTGCAAGCCTCAGAGGCTAATTTCTACCCTTTCTGCTGTTCCACTCCCTCAGTCTGGGATTTACCTACAGACACAGGATGCATCTCTACACCAGGCAGGGGGGGAATTGCTTTGCATTGACGTTCAGTCAACAGATTCTAACGATAAAACAATTTCAAATCCACACTTTGATTAAAATCAGAGCCATGGAAAAATCACGCTAAGGTTCATCTAATGAATTTTACTTTCCAAGACTTTAGCAGAAGCCTGCCAGGGACTAAATCCAAGGGGGTAAAGCTAAATTTGACAGTCTGATAGTTGTCTTCACCCCAGCTCCTCATGCAGGCTTAGCAGTATAAATAAATCTGGCGTGGCCACCAAGAAAATAATCCCATCTATTTAGCAGCAACAGTCTACTGGGGAGAGGATAAGAGGCATTTGAAGACAGAAACAACAATCTCAAACTGTATATATATGAAATTAAAGGATGTGGGTAATTAATTGTTTGATAAGATAAAATCTGTGCTAAGTTAGGGCTGTGAGTCAGAGAATATGAGAGATAGAAAATATGTTCATCACTCAGTCCACCTCTTTACCAACACATATTTTCTAGCATTTGTCCAGTGTAGGCTTTGTTTTGTTTTTTTCAAGTCAATGAATCAACTTTCTTGATATTCAGCCCAATGCCAAACAGGAGCTACTGGCATTTGCCGAGGATGAATAAATAACTAGTAACGGCACAGTCTCGTGAGATGGTCCAGGAAAATCCTGGGCGAGGTTTCCCCGGGACACGGCTGGCTCGATCACACTCCCCTGTGCTTTCTAAAAGAGCATATATACCTACATATGTACAGATCTGTGTTGTTACACCAACCGCCAACGAGCGCCGCCCATCCCGCACCTCTCCACCGATGCGTTTTTGCCTGCTGCTCCCATCTCCCCGAAATACCAAGTGACTTGTTTTGAGAAAGCTCATTTCTCCCGGCACCCTTACCTCACTCTTAGCAACCTTCTATTTAAAGTCACAATCTGTTGCAGCAAGCCAGCTTAGGAGTGTATAAACAAGCTGTTATGACCCCGCTGCAGGAAGGGGAGGAAATGGCCTATGCTTTAAAGTCAGCTGCCTTCAATAATTAGAAGCAAGTAGACAAACATGAAAGCAATGACACTTCAATGTTCTGTTATTTAAAGGGTACAGCCGGCGCTCAGTCCCTCGTTACCACCCAGGTATGCAGCCCTGGTGCAATTAGTCAAGCAAAGAAGAGTGTCACCTGCCACAGGAGGGGGTCACAAACTCTTTCCCTGTCCCCGTTACTGGGAGAAGTACGTGGCGCTTTTTATTTAAATCAGTCTTTTTTTTTCTTAGCATGCAACGGCAGCTGCTTCTCACATCAGAATCCCTGAAAGGTTTTTATTAGTCCTAATGCTCCACGGAAGAATTAAGAGGTAACAGCACATATGTTCTGCTCTGCCCCAAAGAGTGGGAAAGGAAGGAAAATTAGCTCTTCTGCAGCAGCACAGCCCAGGGTGCAGGACTTGCTTATACCAGAACCAGCTGCTGATGGAGTGAACACATCCACGCACAAAGCATTCCCTTTGCAAAGTAGCAGGCTCTGCATTCCTGGCCTGAGAGGGGGAAGCCAAAGGTCCCACAGAGCAGCAGGAACGTTTCTCCTGGAGCTGTCAGTAGAGGAGACAGTCTCCTTGCGAAAGGCAGCGCGGGACTCCGCTTTATTCCATCTCCCAAATGGGAAGTGGAGAAAAAGGCAAAATCAGCACTAACATCACACCTGGGAAGCTCACAGTGCTGCGTGGTTTAAACCTGAGCGGGGCACATATCTCCCATTAGGCTGTCTTGACATTACACTCACAAATAACCCTCAAGTGCTTTTAGTGTAAAAGCCTGAAACTTGTTTGCTGAGGGACTCGTTCGCATCAGCATCCTGAGCAGGGAGCCGACTTCTTCAAAGCAGCTTTCTTTAGGGAAACACAACACCAAGGAGAGCAGGCACTCAGCTCTTCCAGGAGAGATTAAAGAGGAAAATTAGAGAAGCTGCAGCTTATGCCCATACCAATAAGAGCAGGCATTTACCACCACTTAAATAATTAAAAAGATTTTTCACCAGTGACCAGGTTGTCACCGACTCATCTCGCTGCCACCCGTGGATGCAGGCAGCAGAGTGACAGCAGGGCTCTGCTCTGAGCAATTCTGCCACCCCAGCAACCCTAGCACAGTGAACTGCAGGGAAGAGAGGAGGAAAGAGAGGAGGAAAACCCCCCCGTTTTCCCAGGAAACTCTGCTATGATTTCTTTTGGGATAGGACCCAAGGTTTGTTTAGAACCATTTTTAGCCAGACCATGTAATACCGACTGCATTAAAATGCTGAGACTTTGGGAGCAATTATCCCAAAAAACATCATGCCAGGCAGAGCAACGCAATTAGGCTGCATGATAAGAAGCAGGATCCAGGCATTAGCACCCAAACCAGCACGCACGGGACACGATCCACATTTAGCGTATTTACAACACATGACCTAATAGTAAAAGCAATAATTAGCTACTATTAATACCAGTGGATGAAAATAGAGGGGAAGGGAAGCTGCATAACATAAGTTATTTATATAGAGGTGGCTCCCCCAGCCAGGAGTAAAGATGGCAATGGTGTTGCATGCTCATCCCTGAGCCCCAAGAGGGGACAGGATGGCCCAGGGATGAGGGATAGCCTTTGGAAACCTCTGTGGCTGTGCCATGGGCGTTCCAGCTTGCAGGGAGGATGGGTAACTAGGCTGAAGGAGGTGGATTTGAATGCCACCTCCATCGCCTCTCCGTGCACCGAGCTTGCACGCAGCAGCCACAGAATCTCTCCCAGAATCTTCAAATGGGATTAAGTAACACACAACCTGTGGAGGGTGAACCAGAAGGATGACACCCCCTCTCTTTTTTACTTATCCAAAATATTCCCAGGCAGTCAGGCAAGGCGACAACTGCAGTGATGCAAAGCAACACCACAACATCTCTTAGAGCAGGGAACGGGACTTGGCTCAAAGCTTTTGTTAGGGAGAAGAGGGTCCTTTCATAATACAGCCCTTTGTTCTGCTGGAGGAATTCAAATGCTATAAATTCATCCCCCTGGTAAATGCAGCAGTTATCAGGCATTTTACCACAGGATTCCTGGTCTCCTAGTGAAGTTAAATGCAGAGCCATTACAGCAGCACTTTAACGTGTAAATATTACATTCCCGGTTCTTTAGGAGATGTTCATTTAGTGAAATAAAATCCTGCTAGTAAAACACCTGATCAAACCCTTCAGCTGAACTGGCCCAGTAATTGCTCTAGGACTGGAGGGAGTCCAATGACTGGTTGCAATTTATGACCACTTTAGGAAAAAAATCTACCTTGAAGCATCCGCTAAGGACTGAGTTGTAGATGAGATCATGGAGTACATTTACATCGCAGCTTTCCATAACGTTAAGTGGCCACTAATTCGTGCTGAATTCCTTTGTAATTCTGATGGAATCACATCTGACAATCACATAAATAGCAAAAAATTCCTCAGGAATAATGTTACTACAACAAGGAGTAAAAGGCAAAGGAATGATTCATCCTTCATGGTGAGACATGCCCTTTTCTATCATCTCTACTCACCCAAAATAATTTGCCCAGCCCAAATTTCACAGCCAGGGCTGACAGACACCAAGTTGTAAAGGGGTCACTCTCCTGAGCCACACAACTCAGCTACAGTTACAGTTTGAGGGAAATACAGTTAAAATCTGAAGCTGTGAGAAAGCATAAAGACAATTAAGCAACAAGATGAGCTGCCTGAGGGAGGCGGCAGGAAAACCTTGATGAAGATTTTGCTGCAGGCAGGGGGCTGCATTAAATGACCATCATCTCCACTGTTATTAAAAGTACAGGGGTCGTGGTAGGGACTGGACAGAGAGAAGGGATGCAAAACACAACCATTTTAACCCTTTCCATTCAGCAGGGAGAATCAGGGTTAGGAAAGGGTGGAACAAAAAGAGCAGAATGCAGGAAAAAGCAGAGTCATAAATGTATCGGAAGACTAAGATCCAGCTGGAGAGCTGTAAAATGGCAGAGCAGAGTCAGAATCCTGTCAAAGACATGGAGGGGAGGGATCATCACAGATTTTAAGGAGTTTGGTGTTTTTTCCTTCCTGCAGTGAAGGTAAATCCTCTCCACACTCTGGAACCAGGGAGGAAAGGTGGGTTTAGGCTCTCTGCATCCCCCAGCTCCAGAAAGCAAACACTGGCTCTGCCCTGGAAGAAAAGTGGTTTTATCACCTTCAATCCTGCTCCAAAAGGGGTGTGTTAGAAAAGCCACAATCCTTTGGCACTTGAACAGCACTGAAATCAAAACACCAGCTCAACTCCTGCCTCCACATCCTCCCTAGGAGAAAAAACACCTGGGAAAGCCATCAGGACATCTCTTCCTCTTGTTCCATGGACCTGAGAAACCTGGAGATGATCCAAAAAAAGCTGTATTTTGACTGTCTCAATTAACCAAATAGCTAAAAACTTTGTTATTTGCCTGGCACCAGTAGAAGCAGGGTCCATATGCTGAACTAGAACAAGAACTTGCTCGAGGAATTGCTGCCTGTACCGTGAGATGCCAGAAGCCAGATGGGGGATTTATAACAGCACAAGGCTGGCTCAATGGGCAGGGGCTGCTCCAGCACAGCGTGTTCCTGGAAGAAAGCAACAATCACCAAAGTTAGGGGAAAGGGTTAAAAATAGAAGTGAGCAACTTTCTTATCATGCACTCCTTGCCTTCCACCGAATTAACATCGGAATCAGAAATCAGATGATGCTCCAGGCTGCCTGAAAAATTGTTTTTACACTTTCAGTATGCCCGTGGCCAAAACCTAGACAACGTATGTTCATGTGAGGTGATTATTTAATGAATTAAGATAGATTAGGAAGAGCTGATGCTCCATTGTGCTGTTCTCCTGAACAAAGACTTCAGGGCAAGCTCCACAAAACAGCAACAGCATCCCTGGAAAGGTGACTGGGTGATGCCTCAACTCTTTTGGACAGCAAACACATTCCTCATATCTCATGGAAGTAACGGGGCCTGGGTGTGATGTGAGGCAGAGGGATGCACAACATGAAGCTGCAGTTTTAGCTTCCCATTGGGTGCAATAATTACAGGTAGGGAGTAACAGCAGCATCTCTCCATAAGGCTGTTAATAAAGTTCACCTTCACTAGCTAAACCCATTCCTCTTTCCTAAAGACTGGAAGAGATTTTATAGCAGATTCATCACCTCCACCCTTAATTCTATTTTTGGAGTCTATTGAACTTTTGCATATGTTGAAATGAAAAGAGTCTATATTAACACAACCACTTTTTTGTTACTGTAATGAGAGCCTTGAAACCACCACAAAGAGAAACATGCCTTTTAGCAGCTGAAACAAATTATTACAGCAACTGAGTCTTAAAAGGAATTTCAAGTAAAAATATAGTATTGCATGAAGTTGTTATGGCAACTGATGTTGTAGAGTAACTGCACTGGGGCAAGTTTTCCTCCTTCATCCTGCTCAGCAAAGTCTAGGAAAAACTTTATGATAAAATTGTGCCTTAATTAGTCAAATAAGTCATAAATATAGCTTATCCCAAAATCCTTAACATTCCAGCCTCATGCAGTCTGTGTGCAGTTACTCTACTAATGAGAAAATATATCTACTAAAGCCCCACTTACCATTAAAAATCCTATCCAATATTTTTCTAATACAATTTATCAATTTAAACACATTGCACAATGTAATATTCTGCAGCATTCCATTAAAATGATAAATAGCTATGGAAAAAACAAGGGATTAAACATACTGTAATGTAATCTAACAGTATTTAAACATAAATAAAAAAACTTAAATATGGATGGGAAATGCACCGTATTTGCGAGCAAAAAAAGCCCAAGTCGCTCCCTGGGTTGGAGTATTAATAGGCCAGAGGAAACAGAGCAATGAGAAATGACAGTCAACTTCAGAGGATATAAAATGTCCATTAGGCTTTGTTATAAGATTACATCAAAGCAGTTCATATGTTTTAATCTGGGGAAAGAGAAAGCAGCTACTTGGGGTCTGTGCCTGGGGGCTGCCTCTGTGTACTGAACCAGACAGTTTGCATAATGAACAATTTTTATTCAATCAGGATTTCAGCACAGATAGTTCCCACTCAATGGGCTCTAGCACAAATGGGGTCGGGTATTGATGCTATTCTTCAAGCTCCACCTGCTGGCTCCGGAAGAAGTGCTGGTGGCTTTCTGAAGGGCCAGTCTGTGGAGGGACATCAAGTTACTGGGATAAAAATCCAAGCCCAGGCTCTGCGCTTCTTGCCTTTCTCAGTTTCAAAATTAAAACCCCAACAACAACCAACCAAAAAAAACCCCAGAACCCTCCCAAAAAAATAAAATCCAAACAAAATAAAAACCCGACCAAAAAATCCCCAGACTTTAGAGTTTTCCAACAATTTGGCCGATTTGCTTAGGCAGATGTTGAGCTGCAGACGAGCTCCCAGAGCAAAGGTGCACGAGCTGCCAAAACTTGCCTGGTTGAACCCACCTGATCACCAGGGGAGTTGCCTTGTACTCAGAGTGCAGCCAAAAGGGCAGAGCAGCCAGGGAAATCATTCCATTTAGCGTGCGCCTTCTGCACAATAATTACTTATTTAAATTTTCCTCTGCTGCTCGAGCCATTAGAAAAACGCACTATAAACAAAGGTGATTTTATGCAGACAATAGCTGAGCCAGTCATTTTTAAAGACAGGCACACGATGACTTATCTCCCAGGATGAGCAGCTCTTATGAGATAGCTGAAACAAGGTTTATAACCTAAACCCTATTTCCAAGGGTTATTCCAGTGGCTGCACTGCTGGATCACCTTCAGCTTTAGCAGCAGCGTGGAGCTCACTTACCCCACAAATGCAAGCCAGGGTCGCTAACAGCTTTATGGAGAGGAAGAGCCCAGGCAACACTTTGCTGCCCAGAAGTGCTCGCTGAATCCTGGGATGATCATTTAAAGGTTTCACATATACACCTGATAATTCAGAGTTAATTAGTGAGGGCGCATTAGAGATGTTCCTGCCTGCACCTCTGGATTCTGCCTATTGATCAGGCACTGCGGCTGCTCCCGGCTCCGGGAGGAACTGTTGCAGTGAATTTTGCTTCCTGCCTGATTCGGGTAGGCTTTGCTTCTGACTGGCACCAAATCCCTTCTTCCTATTTCCAGAAGAAAAATAGCTCCCTTTTAATCTAGACCTTCCAAAGCTCCTGCCATGCCTGTGACGTCCTGAATGCAGAATTATGGCTTTCCCTGGTTTCTGCTCATTTGTCTGGAAGCCTGTAGGTTGTTGTATCTCACCCCCAGTACTTTTTTGGCTCTGTCCAGAAATACTCTTTTATCAATTCACCTGACAGCGATCCAGCAGGAAGGGTGTGTTGGAAGATGATGCTAATCCAGAGAGACCATTCTTCAGTTGGAGCATTCATGAAATCTAATGAACTATTGGCAGAAAGGGACTTCTGTGGCGCAATTAAAACTTGCTGCGGCGAGACACAAAATATTGCAACTAAAAGTCAACGGTGCCAAGCAGGGGAGGTGGATTAGCTCAGGGAACATAAATTGGTGAGAAGAAGCCACTTCCTTCTCCCCCCATCCCCAAGCTTTATGCATTAAGCAAAGCTGAAATAATGAATATGTATTGCAAGGTGTTTGCTGCAAGCCTACTTACAAAGTGCACAGCCAGGAACTCCTGGAAGGGGGATTTATGGGAGCAGTCACACACAGCTGGCACACCGTGTTCTGCAGGCTTCAATTGGAATGAATGCCCCCCCTGTAAGCACTTAGCACCCACCACAATAAACCAAGGTGTATAAGCAGAGTCTAAAGTTTATTTTCAGGAGCATCCCTTGAGGGGGAATGCTAAATCAACCACCTCGGGTTTGGTAAATTCAACGAGAAGCCTGAGCTGGGAGAGGGGACGTGGTTCATCTCCCACTCTGAGATACCCAATGCCCTCAAAATGCTCAAGGAAAAGGAGGCAAAACATGGGAATAGGTTGCTGCTTGAGGACTGGACCAGTCATTAACACCAGATGACATCCCATTAATCAGAGGAAATGACACTAACAGGACCATTACAACGCCGTGATCTTACACCAGCTTTGTTAACTGAGGGGAAAAAAAACCACCCATCGGACACTAAGTTTTAATTTCAAACAGAAATTCACCTTCAAATTCCTTTGTCTTTTTGCATTTGCTTCCAAGCACAGTAATTAAAATTCTAAATCAAAATACAGTTACTCTTTTCCTTCAATCTCACTCGGCAACGAGCACGGTCTCCCCAAAATCCGATACAAGGCCAGAGAATAATGAGAGCAAGTCAAGCAAAGCTTTCTACAAGGTGAAGGCAGCTCCTGGAGCTTTAGCATCAGCCAGGAGCTGTGGTGACACAGGCTCTGACTGCAAAGGCTGGCTTAAGGGCTGATGCTAAAGACCATGTCCACTGATAGGTGGGATATTAATGCCACTCCTTTCTTCAAACCCCCTAAGTCTGCACTGCTGCCTGGGAGAGGTCTGAAGACTAAAGATATATTTTTTGAATTATTAATCTCTTTGCAGAAGCTGTACACTTGGAGACAGCACGGAAAATAGGTTAAGGCTCACAATAAGCTGAATGAGTTAAATCAGAATCAGGCAAGTGTGCTGACAGCCAGCTCCTGTGACTCTTAAGCTTATGGGCCAAGGTATGAGTAGGAAGGGAACAGCAGGATCAAGTCAGATAAAATGAACATGTTGGGTTTGACTAGTCTATAAGGAAGGGTCAAATAGTGGCTTGCTGGCAGGACCTGTAGCCAACGTGGAATGACTGACTGAAGCAAAGAAGGACTGACATTACTTCTCCAAATTATAAATTCTGCTTCCCAATCTATCTGAATGGATTAACCTCAAAACATGAGATCTGGAATTTAAAGATTCAGAATTCAGAAGCTATTATGAGTCAAGAGCAGGAATTAGCATTTGAGTTATAAATATGCTCTAACAAACTGACAGGAGTCGGCTTGCTGTTCCTTCCCTTTTTTGAAGATGGTGGCATCATACTCGCAATATTTAGAGACATAAACCTTGAAGTGATTTTCACATCCCAGCTGGATGTTAACAACGTGGCTTGTTGGGAGAACACTGCTCCTCATCTAACCAGTGCTGCCATGCAGGAAGCTGTTACAACAAGGCAGGGTCTGGGTTTCCAGCACAGGGGATGGGAGCTGTCCAAGGAAAAAGCGCTGTCCCAGGACACAAAGCTGTGCCATGGCACCCTGATCTCCTGCAGGTCCTCCCTTACCTAAAAGGCTGTCAGGAGAGAGGCAGACACGAGCACACTCTGAATAAACAGGAGCCACTAATATCAGAGAAAGTCTCCAGGCAGTAAGTAATGAAGGCACTAAATAACTGTACCCGCTATTCGGATTTTCTGCCAAACATTAGCCAATTTAAAAGGCAGCAAGAGGCCTTTTACACAGGGAGAATTTCTTTGAGCACCGACTTAAAAGCTGAAGTTTGGCAGGAAAGTGTCTGAGAAGGATGGGGGAGAGGTAAAAGCCAATTTCACCTGGTAATCTGCTACACTATTTGTGTCCTACCCAGACCACACTTCATGCATTAAGAACACACTGCAGCTCTCCCCCGCGCTGGGGGAGCGGGGAGCTAATGGTTTCTATTACAGGCGTGTGTGGAGGGTGGCTGTGGCATGCACATCTGTCTGCAAAATAGATGTTAGCTCTGGAAACTGCCTAAACACCTCCGTTCTCCAGCAAACGGGGCCGGCAGCGGAGTTTTTTGGGCTCCCTCCCGGCGTGACAGGCGGGAGATTGACAGGGCTCGGAGCCGAGAGCCCGCACGTGCTCCCACTGTAAATAGTAAAGCTTAAAAGCCTCAGCCCCAACTGACTATTTCACAGGCTTCAACTCGGTTACTCTTAATGAGGATTTCCACGCACACACACAGAAAAAAAAAAAAAGTCTACACGTTCTCAGTGCAAGGGGGAAAAAAACCAAACCAACAACCAAACAGCAAAATAAACAGCTGGCGAAGTGAAATACGAGGTTAGAGCCCTCTCTGATTCAAGAGAAGATTATTAAAACAGCTATAAAGATGGTGTTGGCATCTCTTGAAATGAGTTTGTTACATTCAGAAGAGGCAGTTACACATGACAAACCATTTTCTGTTTAATTAGAGGGCTCTGTGTGGAACACTTCCAGGCGGAGGAGGGGAGCAGATTGCCACCCAGCATCTCAATTATGGGACAGAGCCTTAACGATTCGACATGCAAATGTTTTTGACTGACCGCAGAGGGACAAAAAAAGAGAAAAAAAAAGAAAAAGTAAAAAAATAAAGAGCTGTTCAGGAGGTTAAGGAACAGGAGCTTTGTCCCAGCCTTCAGCAATCTGGGCTTTCTTGCCACACACATTAGTGCTCAAGGTTTCTTTCTGCCCAAAGAATGGCTTCTACTTGCTGGCTGAAAGAAAAAAAAAACTTCCATGGGGAAAACCACAGATAGCCTCTGTCCAACCCTGGGTAAAAGCTTTCTATTCTTCCAACCAGCTAAAATAATTCGTGGTTGAGGAATAGAGCAGGACCTTGGTATTCGCACCAACGCTCTGAAAGTAAGCAAGCACAGAAAGGAAATTCTAGCTAATACAAGTTAAATATAGGTTATGTTAGCTGCATTTTACAAGCACTAAGAATGTTTTTGGAGAAAGCTGTCATTTTTAATGACAGCACAAGCTCCAATTACCACATAGCTGATACACTTGGGATTTGGAAGTTTTTTTTTAAATCACTTGAAATCTAAAAAAACCTTCATTATCAGCTTCTGAGTTGGATGTAAATAACTTCACCTGGTGCTAAGAAGTTTAACATTTCACAGGGGCACATGAACAACTTAAAGCCATTTATAAATGCAGCTTCAGCTTCCTGGCAATCTAAATGCAGTCTCTGGCAACTTGAGCAGCAGCAAAGAACACAAGGCTGGGCTGCAAGGGGAAGAGGAGCAAGGCTAAAGGAGGTGTGTGAGCATCACCAAACCCTGGAATCAGGCAAGAACACACCTCAGGCTGCAGATACCTGTCAGTTCAGGGGGAAGATTAATCTTGCTGCTAGGCTTAAGAAAGGCCACTTAAGCTTAGAGCAAAGCCACGTATCACCTCGAGCCTAAACCAGAGCATTTGCCCCACGAGATGCTTCGAGAACAAAAATGCAGCTAAAAAAATGCAACCCTCTGTCCAGTGGAACCCTCCCAGCTCCACCAAGCCGTCCCTTGGTTCCCTCAGCCTTTCATCACTCACCAAGGTTAACAAACCCAAAAGCAAGTCGAAAAAAGCCCCCAAATTTCCTTACAAAAAGCAAAAAGCTCCTTGGAAAAGTCTGCAAAAAAACCAGCACCGCGCACGGGGCCGTCCCAGCCCCAAAACCTAATGCAGGAGGCAGCAAAGCTGAAAATTCTCCTTCCCCACAGCTAATGGGAAAGCCTTACAGTCAGCAAGAAGAAGGGCAGCCTTCTAGCTTGTGGCAAGCACAAAGTGGGATTGAATCATTACTTGAAGAACGTGTTTCAGTGTCTATAAATAAAAACCTGCGAGGCTCCTTGCCAAAGAAGCGCAAGTCAATATCGCTTTTCTATATGCGCTGTCAAACTTTACTTTTAGACAGTATATTAATTACCCAGTCAATAATTGTGGGTTTCATTAGTGTATTAAATACCTCAATCAATAATATTTATCCTTTTCAGAGTCGGTCTTCACCAAAAACAAAGGCAGGAGTATTTTTTGATCCTGCAGTTCAAAAAGTCAGTGCAGCATAGCAGCAAGGCTTTAATGGAAAACATAAAACACTAGAAACAGACAAAAATCGGATTATTACTCTTATTTTTCAGCCTTTTGTACAATAAGCCATGAGGGAATTCCGAGAGCTAAACTGATGGCAAAAAAAATTAGATTTCTTCCTCTTAATTGCTCAGCGGTGATGTCAGAGTGGACATGACAAATGTTCACATCTTTCATTTCTCCATCAGATAAACCAGCAACCAGCTCTGCTCTGCCAACTTTGCTGAGGATAAACTCTCAGAGCAAAGAGCCCATTTCTGGTGCATCCTCTGCAGTGCAGCTTCCCAAGTGCCTTTATCCTAACCTGGGCTATCCCTGGGAATTACATCCCTATGACAGGTAACACCCTCATGTGGGACCTTAAAGAAAATCTCACCAGGAAACAGAAGAGGAGCTCAGGAGGGTGATTTTTTTGTTGGTTTTGTTGATTTTTAGTTTTGTTGTTGTTGTTTAAAATCTCCCTTTAAAGGGCAAAATGTTTGGGACAAATTAAAAAAAGTAAAAAAAAAAGCCTTTGCAGGCGTCCAGTTTATTTCAAATAACTTACAAGGATGGGAAAAAAGAAAACCACAACAAACAGCCAAGGAACACTCCCAAAGGCACGCTTTTGGCATGGCACAGAGGCTGAATTTAACAACAAATCAATGCAATATAAACAGGAAAAAACTAAAAACAAACAACACCCTACCCCCCAAACACAGACACCTAAATATCCAAATAAAATACACAGAAAAATGCATAACAGGCCTCATGAAAAATCCATCTGGCAATCCAAACTACTTTTTTTTTTTTTAAATATGCATATGATTGAAATGCAAAAATGTAAACATGAAAAACAGACTTTAAGGTCTGTGGGCCTCTTGCATCCTCACAGATAATATATTAAAGAGAATTTCCACTCCCTGTAATAAGATTACTGATATTTACTGCACTACTCCAGTATTTATAATGCCTAATATGCTGCAGACCACTCCTTTCCGTGAACGCAGGCTTTGGAAGTAGGCAGCCCACTCCATTTCACGTTTTTCCTAAGCCTTTTATATCAAAGTGATGTGAAATTTCCCTTTCTTTTCCATCTGAATCTCCCCAGCAGCCCTACAGCTGCCTGAGGAGTGAGGGAGAAGCCTCGTGGGGTGGCCACTCTTCTCCAAAGTGGCCACTTGTTCAAGGGCTAGAAAACCAGGAGGTCAAAGGAAAGATGACCCAAAAAAAAAGACCCAGAAGGAAAGTTAATATTCCCTCCTCAAGATGTTATGCTGCATCTCGGGCAGCAAATATAAATATCACTGGGAATTAGGAATCAAAACATCAGAGTCATCAGCTTCCACTCTCACACCCGTTGCACTAAAAGGACAATCCCGTCGTGCTGGAACACAGAGCCCACACACACACACTCATCCCAGCTGCCAGGCAGAGCACACACAGCACAAAGCAACCAGTCACTCCTGATCCACCTCACACCACCATTTATTCCTTACAGCAGCTCCGAGAATGCATCGCTCCTCAAAGCTTTGCTTCGGGGACAAAAAACCCCAACCAACCAACAAACCACCTGATGCATCTTAAAACCTCGGTCTGGCTCAAACAGAGCCTGCCCTCCAGGGACTCGTAAGGGGTCACTAACAACTCATTTAAAATTCACGCCCGGTGAAAACACTGTTCAATCCCACCAGAGGGAATTAAGACAAACAGCAAACTACCTGAACAGGCCCAGCAGAGCACGCTCCAGATCTTCCCTCGGCCATGCAGAACTTGATATTCTTGTGTAATTGCCTTGGCACCTGCCTGTTTCCAAACCAGCAGCCTCCCAATTTCATCTCTGCTGTGTACATTTAATTTAAAGCAAAACACGAGCAGCCACAGGAATCCTCACCTCACAGAGATCTAGTTACGAACAATTCCAGACTCCTTTCAATTGAGCAAATACATATTCAGCCCAGGTAATGGCTGAAGCCATCCAGAATAACCTGGATGGTAGCAGGGGAGATTTATGATGAGGGGAAGGAAGGCACAGGCTAGTTTGCCAATAATCCAAATTAGCATTGTGAGTCCACTTAATTAGCGCAGTCAGAAGAGCCCAGAGCCTTTGTGAAGTTTTCCACGGCTCGTGCCAGTGGCTGCAGGGATCTACCAGGGTTTGGATGGCTGTGGCCAGTTGGCAGTGAGGTGGGAGGAAAATGCAGACACCTCCACATCTTCCTTGCCCTCCCTCATCAGCTGGACACCTCACTTTCTGTGCATTGACAAACAATTTATTATGCAGTTACCTTCAGCAGTTCTAGCCTATGATCAGGGGAAGAAAGGCAAGATAGAGAGAGGCATCTATCTTTTATATAAGTGGGAAATCATATGCCCCTCTCAGGATTCATTCTGCTATATTAGCTCTTCTAGGCCCCTCCTAAAAAAGATCCTCATTCTCCTACTCAGCAGTGTAGTCCTCCTCTGTACTCGCCCCAGCTGAGTTTCTTTTTTGCCTCTCCACATTGCAGGCCAGAGCTGTACATAGCATTCAAGATGAGATCTCACAGCAGAGGCATATATAATGCTGTGGCACTTGTATAGCTACACTAGAAATACCTTGCCTCACATAGCTTGATGTTTTTATCATATACTAGCTGATTAAAGCATGATTAAAACCCTCCAACTCTTCAGTCACTAATGAGCATCCACTTTAGAGCAGAGGGTTGTTTTTTATTAGTCCTCAAATAAATGGCTTTTCACACAAACTGTTTTAAGTTGATTTTTCTGTTCCAGCTCTCAAGGTCATTCAGCTGATCCTGTAAGATACCTTAATGCTCTTGAGTATTGATACCCTCCATCTCTAGTGCTCTGGCTGATGGCACAGTAAACCCAGCAATACGGATGTGCAGCAATTCCCCTCGGGAGAAGGAGCTGCCCCAGCAGAGGCAGGTGTGCAGCACTCAGAGCAGCAAACACCTGCCAAAAACAACACCCACCAAAACTTCCTGGTGTATGTGGAGGGGCCCAGGAATTGGAAATGAGCCTCAAGGAACACTGTGCATTACCACTTGTTCCCAGTTTCCTGAAATTGGGTAGGAGGGATAGGAAGGGAGCAGTACTAAAAGACTGGTTAGCAGAGTGGAAAGATGGATTATCACCACTAACCTACCATTTGTCAATCCAGAACTGTGCTGAAGACTGTAATTTTCTAGTCAATGCTTTATAAGCAAGGTCAGAGGGAACAAATACTTCAATAAAAAAAATGCAAGACATCAGCAGAAGAACCCAGTCATGATCCTCAGAATCCAAAAAAGAAGAGGTTGTGTTCGCAATTAATGGGCCCAGAATAATGTGCTTTATGTCCATCAGTGGAAATGACATTTACAGTACTTAAACACCAAGACTTGAGATGACAAACAGGAAATCACGGGGAATAAAGGGCACCAACTGAATACACGAAGCAACTGTGCTCTACGGAGCAAAATAAATAAATAAACCTCACTCCTGCTACCAGAGACCCACTGCAGCACTGCCTGGATGCTTGGAGCTGTGCAGCAAATGCCAAGCTGTGAGCTGCAGCCAGGGAACACATAATTAATGTGATTAGGAGCACACAGAGCTAGCATGCTCTGCTGACTGAAAAGCCCAGTAGCATAATTACTGTTTTCTGTACTAGCTCTATGTCTGAACAAATCTCAAAGCCTGGTTAGTTTTAGACTGCTGTGTAAACGTCAATAAAAATCCCAGAAGTGCCAGCTCATCAGCATTCTCAGGCACAGAAATGGTGAAAATATCACTGCATTTCCATGCTGTTAACATCAGGCAAAGAAGTCTCCATTCTTCAGTCTAACCTTAGAGTTTGTAATAAGGTAACATCTCCCCCAAGTGAATGCTTATTATGAAAGCTAATTAATTGCTTTCCAGTAATGAGAAGTCTTTGGTGTTCAAAGAAAGCAAAATTCACTACACAGGAATTAAACAGAGTTTATTGAAACAAAGCTCCCTCCATTTAAAGACCTCTTTCTGATTAACATCGTTTCAAATAAAACCAAAGAAACTCAACATACAAACATACAAAACATGTATAGGCAGAAACTGTGAGCCAAAAAAAAAGAAATCAGTCAGAAATCCATAGTATTAATTGAAGAGAAAACTAAAGCAATGCTTTGTAGTTGCCTGGATTTCCCTGGGGGATGGAGAGTCAATGCTTATCTGCCTTCCTCAGAAGAGACAATTTTGATTAATATCAGACCCATCTGACTCAGTCTATTAAACCCTGAAGGAAGGATATTCTTCAGATATAAGAGATACGTCTTTGATTAATAATTCTACCATATTGCCATTCCAAGCATTAGCAACTGCATGGCACCTGTGGAAAGTGAAAGCCTTTGAATTCTATGGCAGGGAACTAACTTGTACTAATAGACCTGTTCTCTTTTGTCCAGATCTGAAAGCTCCATGACACTATTCCTCCTACCCTCTGCTGAACAAGTCAAAGTGTCAAGGTTGTCACTACTTCCTTGCAAAGAAGACAGAATGGTTATATAATTCAGCTTTACATATAGGAAGAGAGCAAAGTTACTTCAGACATTCTGAGTGGTTTGTCTAAAGACCCTGGCAATCTTGTCTAGAGATTCCTCTTCAGTGCTGTCAAAGTTTAACAGACCACAACAGGCTACAAAATCGTGGCCATCAGAGTGCATTCTTACCTCCCAGGGCACATCTCCAGAGAAATGCATCAAATCACTCAGCCCACTACGCTGGGCTGCCATGCACGGTGTAACTAACGCCGAATTGTCACACACGAGGCAGGGAAAAAGTCACTGTAACATTATCTATTGAGTTTTTCCTGAAAGTTCTAGGCTCAATCAGCCAGCACTGGCCTCCTCACCCCAGCTGAGCGTTTCTCCTGATGTTGGCAATCAACCTCTTGCTGTATTCTCTGTAGTTCACGGGTTTGACATCCATTGCTGTGGCCTTAATACGAGATTCGTCCTGCGAAAGAGAAATCTTAGTATGTAAAAGAACATGAAGCACTCCAGGCATTTGGTTCCAACCTCCTTCTGCCCCAGTAACTTACTGCTCTTGGTATCTGGGTTAGCTGGGAGTGCCAACACGACTCCCAGAGCTGATATGTTGTTTTCATGTGGAACCAGCCACTCTTGATGAGCCTGAGAGGGAGCAGCAAGGATCCCTCCTTCAGTGCTCAAGATTGACAGAATTTGTGTGATCTTTGGAATCTTCTGTTCTCTGTGAGCAAGGGAAAGCTCTTCCCACAAACATAAGAGGAGGAAGTCACCTCCTATGGAGACAAGTCGAACTACAAAAGCCACAAGTTACATTATTTGCCTTTTGGGCAACACTTACGTTGTAAGTCTCCAGTTTCACTCGGATCCTGAACTCGTACGTGTTGAAGTTTGCATTTTGGAACACTTCTTCAAAAGCCTGCTCGTTCTGAGGGAAGGACAAAGACAGGGATCAGCTGCAGACACTCCAGGCTCCCAGTAGTGCCATGAACTTTGAGAACAGCTCATCTTTTGGGGAGGTTGGCAAAATATTGGAACTACCTGGCCCACACAGGCAGAGCTGAGTCTTCCATCATCACATTTTAGATGCTAAACCCATAACTCAAACATTTTTAAGATAAAAACGTGACAACTTTTTAGCTGCCTAAACAAAGGAACATACAATTGCACTGAATCTCCAACCAGCTATAAGGAACAAAAATACTACAAATCTACAGGAGCTGCCTAACTGCCTAATTCTGATGTTGTGCTGTGATCACAAACACTTGACAGAGTTAACTATTTCCCTATTAATTGCCTTATTAGGCATTCTGGTTTTCTGCTTATCCCTCAAAGCTGCATGTATCCTTCACATCCTGACACAGGCCTATTTAAGAGAATGTTCTATAAAAAAAGCAGATCCATGTTGTGAACGTGCTTTAATAACCATGAGAAGATTGTGTCATATTTATAACATAAGCTGCTTCTAATTACCATATGAACACTAAACATCATCATCATCATTTATAACAGACAATTTGTCAAAACAGTAGAAAAGGAGCAGGCAAGTCGTGGAGACTGTGAAAAAAAAAAAGTTTATTTTTGTAAAAATATGAGTCGTAAAAACCTTTGCTGACATTCAAAAAAAATCCTGCATCCCCCTGATGATACTGACAAGTAATTATTAATGCATTTATCTACCAGATGCACTTGACTTGATCAGTCACTCCAGCAGCAGACAGAGCATCTGATCTGGAATTGAACCCACCCCGGTTCCACTCACATTCCAAGTGTTACATCTGCTGTTTTTCACTGTGTGCAGCACTATTTTACACTACACAGTGATTCTCCTAGGGTTTAGAAAAGCACAACAAATGGAGGTGAACAGGAGCAGCTAGGTTCACAGATTACAGAATTTAGGCATATCCCTCCTGAATATTAAAACCCCTTCCTTTGGCCATCTTATGGATTAGAGGATAAGAAAACTCGCTTAATAAAGCATTTAGCTCCTCTCTGCAGCTCTGTCACAAACTGTGCTAACCATTAGTGAGTTGAAAATGCCCTCAGCATAGCAGTCACTGCTACCCCACATTACCTCCTTTGGTATCTAACAAGCACAGGCAAGCAGCAGATGAAAAACCTTACACATGTTTCTCTGCTTAGCGTGGTCACGGGCTGTACATGAACTCCATCCATACTGTGAGCACTGAAAAGACTCCCACCAACTTCACAAGACACTGCATCAGGTCTATCAGAGAAAAACCACTAAGAAAAGCTTACTGCAAATGCATCGAGTACCATTTTTAAAGGCTCATAAAAGTGTCAAATCAAAACCAATTTCTCCTGGAACACAAAGCATTCCCGCTCAAGGGCTCACTCCATATTATGTTCCATTTTCTATCCTCAGCCATTTCCATTAGGCAGCTCTTCAAAAGACATTACATGTTTGTACTGGTACATAGGATCTGCTGCCTCTCCTTCCCCACCCAGTTCTCTCCAGCCTTAAAAGCAACTAAGAAATTTTGTTTAAACTCTAGCAGAGATTAAGCACGGCTGAAGTAAGAAAATATTGACAAGTTAAGAATGTCTGAAAATGGAAATGCAGAAGGGGAAGCACATCTAATTAGAATCCCCCCAGCAAGACATCTTCCTACAGAATAGAGGTGTCCAGCCTTTCTAATACCACAAAAACTCAGCATCCCAGAACCACAGCCTTTGTACCCTTCACCTCTGACAGCCAGAGTGCAGGAAATTTCCAAAAAACATTCCATATTACAGGAAAAATAGCCCTCCTTTGCAGAAACAGAGGTCTACAACAGGGTCTCAAGACAACAGCCTCAACAATACCTCCTGCTTCATTTCCCTCCCACAGCCAAGCAACGGGTTAACCAACAACTGGGATATCTGTGGAGTCCTGGAATCAACCAGCCTTAGCCTGGGAGCACAGCAAGGCTCATATGCAATTCAAAAACTTATCATGCATTCCACATCATCACTTAAAAACAAAACAAAGCCACGCAGATTTTATACAGTACACAAGTTAAAAAGAAAAAAAAAGAAAAATCAGGAAAAGATTATTTTGGTTGGAAGAAAGAAAAATGCAGCAGAAAAGCACAGAGTGACAAAAGGAAGATAATACTGCCTGTTAGTGTCTAATGACTTACAACCTTAAACACTGTTCTAATCTGTCACAGGAAGATCACTTCAGCATCTCTGCCAATGACCCGTTTTACAAATCGTGGTTTTCATGAGACCCACAAAGTTCTGATGATATTTGGTGGGGGAAAAAAGAGCCTTTCAAAAGTGGGCTCACACACATTAGTTCAAAAAGCTTCCTGCCTACTACTTACAAAGATACATACAAAGCGTTCTGGAACTTTTTGGTTTTGTAAACAAATTTTTGGAACACATTAGGGATAATGTTGTCAGCATTCATTGCTAAACCAGGATTTTTTTGTAGATTCTTCCAATCTAGGTACAATGATAAAACAGGCTGTCTTTTCTACTGGAGCCAACGTGTCAAAGCTGTCAGTCCCCCAAAGGCTGTGACACAATCCTGGGGTGATCAGCTGCCCCTCCAGGTCCAGGTGATGGGGACAGGCTGATCTCCAGCTTTCAGCAGCCAAAAGAGCTCAGGGGTAGACAGACTGACTGTGGGAGCAAACTATGGGGGAAAGCAGGAAAATCTCTGCTCTTCAGGCAGATGGCCTGTGGAAAATAATCCCAAGGAGAGTAAACAAGTCCCTGCCAAGAAGTTCGGGCTAGGGAGAAGCAATGATTTGTGAACTTGTAAAAGATACTGAAGGCCAGCATCTGGAGGACAACCTTGGGCTGAGCTGAGCTGGCCTATGACCCAGAGAAAGGGCAAATCAAATCCTTGATGAATGAAACAGAATATCCCTTTCTTTCATATGGCATTATATTACGTATTTTAAATGCTGCTAATTCCCACAGCAAGTGCATGAACATCCCCCAATGCATTTGCTGTACATTCACACACAGATATCAGACCATGCTCTCTGGTGGATCAGCACTGGTGTTCCACACAGACCTTACATCTTTGCCAGAGCTGCCTTCAAAACATTACAAGAATATTTCCTTACCAGAAGGATCAAAAAAAAAAAAACCTCCAAGAAATCTGAGGGCAGCCCAATACAAGATGTGTGGAACATAGTTCAACTTCAAGGCAAACAGTAAAAATACAATAAGCTAATTGACTGACCTTTTCCTTCAGTTCTCCCAGGAAAGCTGCATTTTGCCCAAGAATGAATTCTGCTGTGTCTTGAAAACAAGTCACCCACTGATATTCCAGACAGTCTGCAATGGTCACCTAAAATACAACAACAAAACCCAAAAGGTTATTTCATCCAGTTGCCTTTTCCTCCAGAAAGACAGAAGACAACATAAAGGAAGAAAATATCTCAGAGCTATAGAGAGTTTTAAATTTCCAGGAACTCTCAGAGCCTGACCTGTTTGTCCTTTCAATCACTGGGGGTGGGAAGCAGTGACTTCCTACCTTTTTTAAGCTCCACAGAATGTCCATAACTTAACACGAGTGAATATTGGCAGCAGATTGAACCACATGGAAAGGCCAACAAGATCATAGTAGGACAACACTGATGGAAGTTCAGTTGTGTCCTGCTGCCACTGATGAGCTGTGAGCAAGAACAGCTATCCTAGAACAACAACCACCAAGGGGGACAGCAGCAAGTCTGCAAACTGCATTTGCTTTGCACGTACCCGAGTACTTGAGCAAAAATTCATGTAACACTATGTTGTATTACGAGGAAACTATCAAAAGATTCGAGGACAAGGCTGTTAAAAGATCAATTTCCAGCCTCACATGCATTTCCTGGCTGCTTTGACAATTAGGAATGAGGAAATGGGAGACAGTGCTCTGAAGGCCTTGAGTGTAGCCTCAGCATCCCCTTTATATTCTGCAAGAATGACTCTGCTATGTAAAGCAGCTCATGTGTTCCTAGAAGTTATCTGATAAAAATTATTCAGAAGCAGTTTGTGTTTTAGGGAGGCTGCAGGGGTAGTTCCCTTCTCTCTGCATGCCCACCTGGCAGAGCATTTCTAAGAAGAAGGTACAACTAACTCTAATTCATAATGTAAAACAGAAGAAGCTTCAAAGCCTATGGTGTAAGTGGGCATCACAATAATAATCCCCAGACAACTTTCTGAAGCAGGCTCCATTAAAGCATGAGGCAGAACAATACCTACCAAAAAAACTGTACTAAATATAGGTAGCAGCTGTAAAAGTGCAATTACTGCTCTCCAGAAATGCCATTTTACTTCAGTTTATCTTCACTACTGAAGAGGCGGAGGCCATCTGTACTCTGCACTGCATAGTACACTTGGAAACCAGAAGCAACTGAGCTAGCAGCAACTTTTTGGCAAAGAGAAAAGCTTTTAATTGGAGCACTAGGAAAACAAACTGCTAATCAGCTCAATGAAACATCCCTCACTCAGGTACAGCAGACAAACCAGCTAAATACCCTCTAACTCACAGGCAGCGCAGACAAACAGCACCAACTCGCCCTCAAAAGATTCTCTGCTCGGGATTGTGCTGGGAACGTGGCAGGAAACGCCCTGAAATCTGATCCGGGTACTCACCAGGAGCATCAGGCGGTACTTGAAGTTGGGGAATTCGCGGTCACACTTCTCGCAGCGGTAAAGTCCATTCTGCTGGTCTATCACTTTCTTGTTGCAATCCTGAGAGGGACATGCCTGGTACATGCAGTTCTCCTTGCGCAGATGTACAATTGTGCCCACACAGCTAAAATAATCTGCCTGCGAGAGTGAGTGTGCAACATTAGCCTCAAAATACTCGATGTTTTCCCCATTCTGAATTAACTACAAAAGCAAGGCACCCATACTTGGATATTTAGGATTAGAAAGCTTAACAGCTATGGATTACTGGGAAACTGTAAATCAACCCCTCTGTTGCAATAATTTTCAGCCTTCCATTATGTTAATAAAGCCCCTACAGCAAGATTATTTTGTGTTTCCATTGCAGGAAACTCCAATTGCTAGGTCTTCTTTAGATAAAGCATATTTGATTCTCCATTGTGTCTGTTCAAATCTGCACTTTTTCACAGGATTAAGATTCTGCACTTTCCTACGCTTCTTTCGGGAACCAATACAAAAAACAGAAAGCCTATTGTGTAGTGTTACAGATAAGCATTTGATTAAACTATAGCCTACAGAACAAAATACCCACTCACCACACTAAAATAATCATCATAATGGTTTTAAGACCACGGTCAAGTCTTTCAGCAGGAAAATAGAGGTTGCTTAAGAAGCATGGGCAAAAATTGTCACAGAAAATAGCTGAATTACAGGTAGAGTGAAAGTGTTCAAGGCCAGGTTGGATGGGACCCTGAGCAGGCTGATCTAAGGGGTAGCATCCCTGCCCATGATAAAGGGTTTGGAAAGAGGTGATCGTTAAGGTCCCTTCCAACCAAAACCACTCTAGGATTTTAAAGGGGTTTTTCGCTCTTGTATATCCCAAACAGCCTAGCATTTAAGTCTGAAACAAAAAAAAATTAAAAATAAAAAGCAGCATAAGCCTAGAGAGGTTTCTGGAATGAAAAGCCAAAAACCTGGGGTTTATTACCAGCTTTTCTATTGACCAAGTGTGCACCCTTGAAAACCACTTCCTCCTAATGCACCTGTTTCTCCTGGAACACTCTGTGCTGCTTATTTGAACATCTTTGGGGTAAAAACACCCCCCTTCATTTACACAAGGCTTAGAATTCTCCTGCAAACAAAGTATCACGTTGCAACACCAGCACCAAGCTTGGATTTATTTGAAAAACAATAATATTAATTAATAGCATCCATTCCAAGACAGTAAACACACACTGCTCAACACTTGGACTACTTCAATAAGCAGAATACCTGCACAAAGCCTTGCTTTTTATTTTCTCCCCAATACACAGAGCTCGTACTGAGTGGCCATGCTTTACCTTATCTCCTTGTCCCAAGTTCTCAGCTTTGGCTTCAAACAAAGTTTTCCAGTTGGTGTTTGCTCCAGCTGCTGGCCCACCCCTCACATCAGAGATGGAGGCACATTCCAGAAGCTGCCCCTCGGAGTCAAACCTGCAACCACAGAGATGCACTTCTATTTTTGGAGAGCAGACCATACACACTTATCAAAAGCCTATGTTTATTTTCATGTGCTCGATACATGAGGGATTTTTTATCAATGATTGCAAAGGAAACAATTACAGTAATATGTGTATATTGCAAACAAAAATAGCATTTCAGAATAAGTTAATAGTCTGACTTAATTAGCACAGTATTTTATAAAGCCACAAAAGGAGGACAGCTTTGTTCTATATAACTGCAATTTGTTTGCCAGCTAGTGGTCAAACCACGCACTGCACACTTCTTAGAGGCAGGCAGATAACAAGATTTAAGGGCATCAAGATATTTCCATAATTAAAATTAAATTACATGGTACCATTATCTTCGCAGCAGCTTCGAAAGAAAAAGCAAATAGCATTGAAAAGATTATGCTTCCTCTGTTAAAATAAGAAAGCACAGCTCTTCAGCAAAAGGTTGCACTGCCATCCCGTTGTGATGGGCTTTGTGATTTCACAAACACACCAACGAGGCTCAAAAATTGAGCTTAATTAAAGCGTGACAGTAATAGCTCAGACTCACAATCAATTTTATCTCCAACAAGCCTCTGAAGTAGGGGAGAGCCACAGCTCAATGACAAATGGAGGATGCCATTTATCCCATCCACATTTGGGTGATGTAACTGGAATCTGAAGACTCAGGATTCACAAGTCTGATGCTGTTGGCACTTAACCCTCTTCACACACACACACCTCATCTCACCACATTCATAGTTACAGCAGACAATTTAACAACTACTTACAGGAGAAGCAACAATGCAATCACTTTGTTTTCCTGACAATAAAAGAGTTATTTTGCTATCTGAAAAATATCTGGCAAGAACTAGACACTGAGAGATGTCAAACAGTCCCTCCACAGTAACTGAGTGCGTATCAGATTCCACACAATGGAAAAGCCTGTGGAAAAAAATACTGCTCTCTCAGATCAAGCCTTAGAAAGTGGAGCTGGTCAAGCCTGATTTCATGCTGCCTTCCAAGGCTTTGGGTCAGCATGCACTACTCCGATTTCAATTTTTCAAGGTCTGTCATGGAATTAAAAGTTTTTTGAATTGAACAACTTAAGGAGGACAGCCTTCCAGGCTCTAGGGCTTGCAAGCCAGAGAAGTTTCTACAGCCCTGGAAGCCATACCCTCTGCCACCTTCCCTCAGTGCTACACACACTGTTCAAGTACAGAGAAACAAAATAAAAACAAATACTCTGCAGGAGGTTGAAACGAAGCAACAGAAACACACTCATACCATCCTCGGAGCTTAAAAGCCTCTGGGCTATCAGGGTTGATGACAACTGTGCTGGAGGACAGGACAGACAGGCTTCTGCCACCAAAGTCAGAGACACGGGCTCCTTTGATGGCAATCACAGGTTGTCTGGAACCATCAAACTGTTCAGCCTGCACATGTGAAAAACCAGAGAGCAGCAGCAGCAGGTTACAGGAAAGGTACTGAACTTGTGGTCATAATTCACAGATCATGACAAGAGACCAAACCTGAATCAAACTGCCCCACTGTCCCTAAAAGGTAAGGTTTTGAATGGTGTCATTAGGAGTTTAAGCAAAGGTAGATGACAATTTTCTGTGCAATCCTAACACCCTGTTTCCTGGGGAACCAGAGAATCCTTAAGTCACACCATGGGTTTGTTAGAAAGGATTTGTCCCCTCTGTTAGCAGCTTTACACCAGGATTTTAGGAAGGGAGATGTTATGGGAATGGAAACAAAATTAATTGTTCACATCAGACTTCTCAGGAGATGAAACAACTCACTCAGCTGCACTGAGCCAATCATGTCCATCTCACTACCACTTACAGAGAAGTGCAGCTATGCTGACCAAACATTTTTACTCAACTTTCCATCTTCTAGTTTTTATCTCATAAAGCTGCTCTAATGCTGTTCAACTGCCATCACTTGAGTAGTCTGACACTAACAAAGAACCTCATGGCATGAGAGAGGGTTTGAAAGGTATAGATTTTATGGATCCCACACCACTCAGCAAGCAAGGGGAGGATCATGTGCTTAAAGACAACAAATGAGCCGGAGTTGCAGTAGTACTCACTGTGCCCATGAGATGCAAAAAGAACAGAAAACACATCCCAGCAGTCATGGCAATGACTGCTGTAAAGGACATACAGATTCTAACCCTAACTGTGCAAGCCATACATCACTCCCTCTCAATGCTTGTTGATGTTTCTATTCTACAATTCTATTCTACAAGCAAGCAAACAGATTTAACTTTGCAAAATGTAGACCCTGATCTCTGTTGGAGGAGTTATGCCAGGAACTGTATACCAGTAGTCTCTCCTACTATAATCTAGTTCAATCTTAAGGCTTTGTGATACTGAACTTCAGTTTACTTCATTTGTATCAGCAGATGGTTAATGGTGTTTAGGTACCTACAGTATCAGTGAACTTGATCATTTAGCCATAAAGCATCACTGTCAAGCTGGCAGGATCACTCCCATTTTATAGACTGGCACATAAATCCCTAAGTATCTATAACAACAGTGGAAAACAAAGTAGCCTGTTAAAAAAATAAGGAAGCAGTTTACTGCAACTGTTCAAACTCTCACTTCCAAGGCTCTGATGCTTTGAACTCCTCATCTGAGACAGAGCCTCTTGACCTGCTCATTAGAGGTAACATGTATCCCACTCTACAAACAAAATTCATCTCATCTGAGACAGCCATAGCCACCAGGCTTCTCCATAACCAAACTGCAGCTCACACCCTTTCCTAAACCAGGAGCACGTTACCTTCAGTATTTCAGCTTGAGACATAATGTCTGCAGTTGTTCAGAACACATTAGTCAGATCATGTCAGCAGTTTGTCAGGGAAAGGTTAAGAACATCACACCTGAATGCAACCAGACAGTCTTTCACCTTCTCTCAGCCCCTGATCCTTGAACACCCAGGACTGTGTCAGTGCTGTGCCCGTCTCAGGTGACAACAGCACTTCCTCACCCTACACCAAGGAATCTTTGCTTAGGAACAGGTAAGAGAGCACATACCTCATTTCCCCACAGCGTAGCTGTCACCAGTTTCCCTGATGTATCCATCAGATGCACGTTCCTCTTTGAAACCTCCCTATTGTTAGCTTTCACTGTAATTTTAGTGACATCTTCGTAGCTCTTGCAAATTCCAATTACATCTGAGAAACAGTTACAATTTAGAGTTACTCAAGGGTCATAATCGGGGAATGCAAGATCACAAGAGAAGAATTCAAGCCTACTGTCAGATTTTTACCTTGTATCCCAGCTCCCTATTGAAATGAAATCTGATATGGAAATTAAGTGTATTATGGTAGGAATGTTCCACTACAGAACTCTTCAGTGCTTTAATTTTGTTGACGCAGTCATTAAGATATTCATGAATGCAAGCCTCACCACATTAGAGAGATCAAGGCATTGTACTATCTTTTCCCATCACATTCTGTCAAAGGACTTCAGTCCTGATCATGTAACACACACTTGCTGTTAAAGCACAAGCAAGAGCCTTCAAAGTGACTGTAACACAATGAAACAACTGGCTCCTGCCTCCACATAACTCTGCAATCATAAGTTACAACTTCAACAAGTCTGCATGTTCAGGTGGTAAGAGCTAAAGCAATCCCCTTTGCACTCCCTAAAAATACACCACTTTTAGTTTTACCCATCTACCTTTAAAATCCCCAGCTGAACGTCTCTGAATCACAGGCATCTTGTGCCTCTGAAACCTGGGCACCCTCGCCCCCACCCAAGCCTCTGATTTTTCCGGAGTACTCTGCCCAACGAATTACAGAAAAACAAACCTCCAATACTTCACAAAGCAAGCCAAAACAGTCATGCAACTTGGACTTGGATGCAATGAATTATGCCAAAATCACTACAGAGATAATTAGATAGTGAAAGAAAGCAAGACCACAGAAGGTATGAAATGCACACGTGCTGAGCAAGGGCATTTTTCTTTCAGCCTTTTTCTGTGGAAAACAGTGATCATAGTACAATAAACAACTATCACCTGCTGTCTTTAGTTTAAAGCACAAGTTTGAAGAATAATTGTTATATATTGTTAGAAAACAGGGCAAAAACATCTTAAAAGGAAAATTGCCCAAGGCATTTTTAATGGCAACCACCACTGGATGACTTAATTTAAGAGATCACAACACTCAAAGCATCCTATGCTTACTACCTGCCCAGTATTCAGGACTGAAAAATAAAACTTCAAAGCTTTAGAATTTGCCATTTTTCTACTTAGACTGACCAACAATCGAGTCTTTGGGCGTGTTCTCCAAGTCAGAGATGGATACAAAATCAAACTGAACAGATGGAAGATGCTGGGCATCATCACAGGGCACAACTGAAGTCTCATTAGTGAATGTAATCTCATAGTCATTCTTAACAGCTGTATATTGCTTGTTAGCAGTCTTCAAATTGCCTTTGGTAAAATAATATACCTACAGGAGAAAGCAATGAAACAGGGGATATTATCAGTAGTCAGGGAAAATAGACTGCGTTCACCTTTAAAAATCCTTGCTAGGCTCAAGTTCCTCTTTTGCAGCTCCTGTCAGTCTAAGAAAGCACAAAGCTACCGTACCTTGTTCAATTCAATGAGTGGAAAGAACTTGTCTGCTTGATCGTTGAATGCAGTAGCTCTAATCTCACCCTGCAGGAAAATAGGGGAGCTGGTCAGAAGTGAAATTTGGCATGGAAAAGATTAAAAATAAATAAATAAATCTTTGCAATTTTAAGTGGCAGCAGTCCTGCAGAGATAGTGGGGTCTGCCAGGGTAGCTCCAGGCATGTGAGAAACAAACAACGTCCTCTTCACATCTGTAGTTTGAGCTAAAATGACATATTCTACACCTGACAATCAAACCTCATATTCAAGTCTCATTAGTACATCTACAGCTTCAGAATAAAAGGCATAAGAACTACATCCATCATAGAGACACCTCTGAAAATGCCAGTAAAACTGGCAGTGATGAAATAAAATTCAAATAGACCCCGCAGCTCCGCAAGTTAGCACACAGTATATTGTGATGGCTCCCACTCAGATATGTCTATAAGTAAGAATTAATAACAATTACACCCTCACTAGATATAAACACTGTTTTTTTAAAAAAAAATGAATACAGACACTATGCAGAGAAAACAAATGCCTGGTGACAACATGTTACATTATTAACCTCACATTTTACACTCAATATAATCTAGCAGAATCTTGTTTGTTTTCACGACAGAAGGCTGTAATTTGATAAGAGGTTTGACAAACTGCAAGTTTAGTTAGATTAACCAGATACCGTTCCCCAAACAAACCACAGAGGAAATTTCTCAGTGTTACAATAATTTGTACTCCAATTTCCTGATGCAAATTGAAAGCTTGTAACTTGGAGGTAATGCTCCTCTCACTCCCTGTTTTGTAAGGTGTAGCTCAGCCAGGAGGAGACGTCACTCTCAATCGACAGGAAACCACCACAACCCTGAGTATTAGGTTGTCAGTTTGCATAAACAACTCTATTTCGAAGCTGCAAAAATCCAGTCACACACTATAGACTTTGATGAAAAATAATCAGCAATGCTGCACATTTAAGGCTTCATTCTGGATAAAAAGTGGCACGTTGATGCGCAAGTTAATGAATGCAGGGATACAAGTTTCAGTTGTAATAAAAAAAATCATTTCCGAAAAATGCACTTTATTTCCTCTATTCTGTCTTTATGAAGGGTTCATCAGCATCTGGCATACATTATCTTTGTCTCAACATATGACACTTACACTTTCATCAACCAGCTCTATGGAAAAGAGCTTTCCTTCACCACGGGAGTTGCTCCACGTGCGGATCTGGCCTTTTTGGGTAACACGAGCACAAATGGTCCACCTGAAACCATGCAAGAAATCACCATTCTGCACCTCTTCACATCTTTTTAAAGAAGAGATCGACTTGACAGACCTTTGGAACTGGAATGTGGCTATTTAAAAGCCAGAATCTTCCCACTGCACCTCGGCAACTCTTTCCACTGCTTTCTGTTTTAATGGCCTAGACCATTAAAGGCAGAAAGTTGTAGAGAAGGCAACAAAGCAGCCATAAAGCATCCAGTATGATAATAATAGTGAACAATCCTTCTGCACAGAAGCAGGCCTCCAATCTTTTACTCTTCTAGGGTACATTTCTCACACAGCAGTTTGCCTGCTCTGAAAAGCCACGCCAGAACTCAAGAGCTCAATTATAGGATTCGCATTTAACTTGGGTAATCAAATCAGTTTGCATAACTTAAAAATGTCATTCACTAAATAATTACATCCTCATGCTTTTCAACAGCTCAGTAGCCGAAGTGAATAGCTTACTGAGCTGTTTTGTCATTAAGTTACCCAAAAGAAGGTTGCTTTAGGAAAAAAAAACCCAGACAAGTCAATCGATTTTCAACTAAAATATCAAAAACCTATCAAGCTCAGCAGGGCAGCTGCACCAAGACAATGGCAAGGCAAATCTCAGATTGTTAAGAGTGTTGATGCAGTTCAGAAAGATAAAAAAAGAAAGAAGAGAACACCCTTCCCCACAGAAAAAAAAAACAAACCACAAAAAACCAAAACCCCAAACAAAACCCCAAAACAACAACAAAACAAAATCCCCCCCCCAAAAAACAAAACAAAGCCCACCAGTGTTTCTATGGAAGGTTTCTTGCTTGTTTCTCTGGGTGGTGTTGTGGCTGCTGTTGGGTTGGTTTGTTTGAGCTTAGCCAATAAAGTCCAAAGAATTCAATTAATTATTTGACAGACACTCACACGCAAAAAAGCAAAACAAAACTGTTGTTCCTTCATGGCTGTGACATGAACAAGGCCTGGCAAACCACAAGAACTCACTTGGACTGGTATGGATTCAAGCTGGCAATGGGCACCACTTTGGCCTGAGACCCCCCAGGTGTCTTCAGGGCGCTGGGAGCACTCGCTTTTCCAAACTGGTTGGAGGGAGCGTGGTACTTGGGAGCAGCAGGACCTTCCAAAAACCACAAGAGAGCAGAGAGGATTTCAGCCTTGCACACAAAAATCAGGTCAAAACCAACTCAGGGTGCAGAACTTTCCCACCATGCCATGAGGAGCCACACAGAGGGAAAAGTCCCAGGGAACACTGGAGCTCCCTGTGCCATGTGGGCACCAGAGAAGGGCTTGAAGTTTGTGGAATCATTTCTGCTCTTGGTCACAAGTGTTTTCTATGCTGCAAAGTGCTGCAGAAGAGACACTCTCAGACCTTTAGAGTGCTTGAAGTGAAGTGGAGATATGTCCAGAGTCAACCACTCAAGCACAGTTTAAGTGGCAAACAACTGTTTAGCAATAAATTCTCTGAAATAACAGAATCCCAGGATGGTTTGGATTGGAAGGGACTCATTCCAACCCCATGCCAAAGACAGGGACACCTTCCACAAACAATCTTACCCAGAACCCCATCCAACCTGGCCTTGAACAATTCCAGGGATGGGAAGTGTTAGACCAAGACACCACTTGGGGAAAACAACTAAGGAAAAATACCCCACAAAAAGTTTTTCAACATAAAGCGATACTGCTAATTCTAAACTCAATCTTGTCAATGTATATGCACAAAACTCTTGTGATCAGCTTTAAGCAAGGAAGGAGAAGCTTGTTTGCTGCTGCAAGTTTCTAAGCAAATGTCAAAATTTTACTATTTAAAAACCCTTCCTAAACACAGGGGTAAAGAATACAGACAAGTTAAAGCAGCACCAAGAATTAGGATTGACAACTTTTTAGCTCAAAAAAAAAAGTCTACAGGCTGACATTTAAATTGACTGCATCTTTCAGTATCTCACTGAAATCTTGATAAAAAAACCACATTTCTAGATGTACTATCATATCATTTCAGTCCTGTACTGCCTAAAATGTTTGGCCTCTATCTCACCATTGATAGCACACACACTTGGTGGCCAGCTCCAAACTGCAGCCTAATTTGGGTGTCCACAGAGCACTGTTTGAAGAATGCAGTGTAAACTGAATAAAGTTGGTTTTTTTGGGTATTTTTTCCCTTGGGGAAGAAGAAAGTGGGACAATCTTTTCCCCTTTTTATAACCAAGTACAGAGTTCTCTTGAGAGAATTCATCTTGTCAAGCTATGGGTTACTCCTCAATGGAGTTTCTCGTGCAACACCATCACAGAAAGGATTTATTTAAATTGAAGCTGTAGTTTCTCACTGATCACAAATCAGAATTCCTGCTCAGGATGGCTCTTACCTGCTCCAGACAAATTGCCATTTTGTTGCTGTGGTTTGCTGGGTGCTGGGTTTCCTGCTGGAGCTGCAGAGCGTTGCCCTTGTCCTGGCAATTAAACAGAAAGAGACCATAGAGTAGGCAGCACAGCAATTAAAAGTACCTTTTTAGGAAATAATTAAGAAATAAGACTTGCATGCAAAAAAATTAATTAAAACCAAAGAGAACATGCTAAAATCCAGGTGTTTTAAGACACAGGAGTAGCAAGCTCTCTGTTGAAGAACATTACCATGAAGGAATTCCAGTCAGATCTCTTTCCTCAAGCAACTGCTTTCTACTCAGAAAGAACTCAGGGCTGATGGTGATTTAAAAGGACAGCCCTGAAGTAATCTTGACAACTTTTCAGTGTTTATCAGCTGCTATTGCTCTGACAGGTAGTTTCTGCTTCTACCTAACAGCTAAGATAAAAAAAAACTGTAGAGAATTCTGTCTCATAACTCAGAAAGGGCCAAAAATCCACTGGGTGAAGTCAAATCTGAAGTTAACCCAAGACAAAGAAAACATCTGCTGCATTTTATTTCCGAAATATGAAGATGTTTAATGTGGGGGTCACGGAGTCATCACTTCAGAATTCACCAGGGCCCCTCTTGACACAGAAGTAAATTGCTTAGGGAGCAAAGTGATGCCATAGGAAGTACACATCGTCCATTTTTTTAGATTCCAGGACTTTTACTTGCTTTAAATTAATGATAAATTACAAGGGAAAGAGCAGACAGGCGTATCTAAAGTAAAAAGTCCATTAGAAGACTAATTTACCATTCAAAAATTTGAATTCCTTTACAATATAATTTGCCCCTAGATGAGAAAATATCCAACATTTGTCCTTTTGGACACAACTAAGACCTTGGTTTGCAGGCAGATCTGGGCCTGAGCAGGCAAAGCCCCCCTGATTTGGGATGTGAGGAGGAAGATGCTCAGAGAAAGTGGGAAAGAAGGTCAGAGCAAGCCTGTAGAGCACCACGAGGAACAAAAGCAGAGAATCCCAGGACAGAGGGAGGACACCAAACTATGGGAAAGGAGAAGCAGCAGCACAAAAAGACCCCAACATGGTGCTGCCTGATGTGGCACAGTCTCCAGAGGTAATCCTGTGGTTATTTTTAATCCAAAAGCCAGGTCCTTGCACAAACCCCAACCTGCTCCTCTAACTTGCCGCAGTAGAGTCACATCGGTGAACTGGTGACAGTCTCCCTGGCAACAGCGTGACGTCAAACAGCAAAATGTGTATTTACTGCAGGTTCCACTAGATGGAGGAGCCAGGTCTCCCCCTTGCTCAGTGGCCTCAGGTGCTCAGAGGGTCAGCACTCCACACCCAAATTCATTTGGTGCAAGGGAAGGTGGGAAAAAACCCAACAAGACGCATGAAGAGAAAAATATGTCTGGTCAGGGGAGGAATATTCAAGGAAGAACAGAATGTGGGTATGAAGCAGCAAGAGGTTTCCTTGCTACTTTTGTTCCAAATATGTTTTTTCTGTAGGAATTTGTGATTAAAAAAAAAAAAACTCCACTGAAAATCAAACCAAAGACCACCACATACACTGGAACACGTGTGCGTTATGAAACGCAAATTCACATTTTAATGGCTGCCTACCCACAGCCGAGTGTTTCTCAACAGAGTAAGAATAAATTCACACATCTGTGCATGTGTTCAAATACAGAAGTAGCAGAAATATCTCTCCAATTTTCTCACTTGGAGAGCCTAGGGACTCCTAAACTGTGATTTTTGGTGGCTGGTGGCCTACAGATCACTTAAAGTGCTCAGAAAACCGAGGAGGCTGCCTGGTTTTCGCTGTTCGTTTTTATTAGCAGGGTGTGAAAAAACCAGCTGAAATACCTGCTCACATTTCTGCTGTATGCACTGGGTTAGGCAAACCCAAGACCTTTGCCTGCAGCTGCCCCACAGCCCACTCAAAGGCAATAACTGTGGAACAGGAGCCCTCAGCTTCCAATAATTTGTCAGCAAGAGGTTTTGCCACAGGGCCATGACACAAGACCTGCCCCAGAACTGAGCAGCAGGGGAGGGAGAGAAGGGGAAAAAATGCACTTTGTAACAACACACACCTAAATCACAGCAGTGGGAAGGGCAAGAATGAGGAGTTCAAGCGAATGTGTAAGTACATAAACATTTCAACAGGGAAAGATTAATGACAGAAGTTAAACATAAGTAGCAAGTCATTGTCAGAGTGAAAAGAAAGTCCAGCATCAGAGTAATTTGAATGAGATTAACGACAGTAATAACACAACCATCCAGTCTTCAACAAGAACTAAACTGCTCGGTCTTAATTTTCAATACTATTATGAGAGGCTGCCTGAAAAGTTTTTATGATTTGTAATAAGAAGATTGTGTCTCCAGCTTCCTTGTTAGGCAGATTAACCACCTACTGCTCCCATGTAAAGTGGCCAAAGCCAGCTTCTCACCCCCCTGGGTCCCACTGTGCTGAGAAAGAATATTCCTTAATCTTAGGTCTGGCAGTTTGAGATCTGTATTTCAAGAAAAGCCAAAAGTAGGGCTAAAAGATACATTTTTAAAATACCAGAACTGTTTTTTTAATGGAAACCATGAAGTACATTTAAGATGCTCGTTCTGCACTAGCTGAGTGGCCCTCAAAAATACAATTTCTTAATATAAAAAGGAACTTAGAGAATATGCAACTTGAAACACACACTTTGCCATTTTATCAAGGCCTTCATGACAAATCTCGCAGCCTGCTGAGCAGCAAGGCTGGGTTAATCTTACTTAATCTAAACTATTACCATCTTCTGTATCAGAAACCTTATTTAGTATCAAAGAAAAGGGTACGAAGTTGTCAGAATAAGATCAGTGTTAAAATGAAATACACATCACATCCTATTTGGCATCTTTTATCTAGTGCAAGCCCACACATATTATGACCACAGACCTGTAACATCTCCAAAAAGAGTTTAGATTTGAAACCTTCACCGCAGAGTATTTTTGTAAGTCCAAATGAAGAACACAACTTTGATCAAAGTAACGGTAATTTTACCAGAATTTATAGTCAAAGGTATATTTTCAGCTCAGTTCTGTCAGATACCACGTTCTCAGTGGTTTCTAAGCAACAATATAACTGAAAAACACTATAGTTCACAAGCTCTTGTATCACATAAGCAGGGAAATGGGAGAAAGGCACAAAACAGTCTGCTCAGTAGCTATTCTGAAAGTCTTGGTCTCTACAGCAACTGTGGGATTAAACCATAAAATCTGAGATGTCAACACATTTTTTAAACAGCAATTAGCTAAGTAACTATCAAAGGAACAAAGGATTCTTTAGGCTCATTTAACAAACGCCCCTCTTAATTCCCTTGGAAAAAGTTAATGAAGAAAGATGTCTTTGCCTTTGCAACAGAGTAGATTTTTAACCAGAAGAGCAATGTACCTACCACCACTGTTTGTCCAAATACTCTACAGAAAACTCTTGCCACTAATGTGTGGTCCCTAAGTAATAAAAATATATTAGTTCACATCTCTCAGGATAAAAAAAACCCCTTCAGGAAGAGCTGTTTGCTATTAAATTCCAGCCATTATCTGTGTATACATCACTGACAGAGCTGTTCAAATATTTTCTTTAAGTGCTTATTATTCTCCCTCCTTTCTAAAAGATCAGAACTGGAGGAGCAGAACAACAGACTTCTGAACGTTCTCGGAAGGAAAAATGTTTTAATTTAAAAAAACATTTGCATGAGAACTGCAAGCTCAGCACACAAAAGTGAAGAACACAGTTATTTAAGCAATATAACAGACCCAAACAGATTCATGGCAGGTCAGATCAAGGTCCACCCAGTGCCTCAATCCTTTTTCAGCTGGGCATGATAGGAATGGGTGCTTAGGGAATTCTGTGCTCTCCTTGTTTTCATACCAGCCTCTTGTCTATGTACTCGGAACAATCTAAGTTTTAGTGCTTCCTGCACCTAACATTCATGCAGAGGATGCATTGTTATGTTTAACAGCCTTTAATGGATTTCTGTTTCACATCTAATTGCTTTTTGAACCTGTGCCAATTTTTGGCACCTACCTCCACGAGTTCCATGATTTAACTATGCAGTTTAGGGGTGTGGTGCAGCCTTTGTTTTACAACAACTGCCTGACAACAGGAGAGCTGAAGAGCATCAAATGAACATAGAAAAGAGAGAGAGAGATTCATCATTCTTTATTCATCCCCTCCACGCCATCTTAGACTTTTACAGATCATTATTCCATTTTCCTCCTCCTGTTTTCTTTCCAGACAGAAGAAATTAGAATCTATTTGATTACTCATTATGAGGAGACATAAAATAGCTTCCGCTTACTTACTGGAACTCGAGGAAGAGACCACTCACTACAATAAAAACCTGTCAAGGTTATAAGGTATGGATGCTCCAAATACCATGGAGAGACTCAAGCTTCAGCCACGGTGCAGAGTTTATTAAAATAGGAACAAACCCCAGTTTGTGTGACACAAATAAAAAGGATTTTCAAGATCTGGGCATCACTATTCCGGGCATAAAAAAACTGAACGTGTCTGGCTGCTTTTTTTTAAGTGAAAGAGAGAAGCTGAAAGGCTCTCAGAGCTGACAAAAAAGTATTTGCTTACAGATACTCACCTTCATTGTATGGCTGGGGATTGCCAATAGTCCCACCAACCTGATCAGCAGTTTGCAGGACGTTCACATCCATCAGGATAACCACTCTCCTACAACACAGAACAGACAGCAAATAAAGACTTTCACTCCTTCTGCAAGTCCACCTCTGAATATCCCTTGCAGCAGGGGAGAGAACCAAGCATTAGGGGCAGATTCTTTGGATGAAGGATCTGGAAGACAAAAGCTCTTCACTGTCAACTAAGCCCTCTCTTGAGGGACAAGTAAGCTTGAAGCAATATCACACTACATCAAGGACAGGTGATGGCAGGCTGAACAGGCACCAAAAATAGCTCGGGAAACCACTGTGTTTTAAAAGCAGCAAAACCATACCAGATTTTCCAAGAGAGAATATATTCCCTGCCTCAAAAGTTGTCTTCTCCCAGAAAAAACACTGAATAAAAAGAATACAAACCTCAGTTCATACCCTGCTAAACACATACATAGTTTTTCTGTAATAGTTTCACCTGGTTCCTTCTCATTTTGCAGTATCCCATCCCCTCAAAATTTCCTCCTGTCTTATTTCCTCAAATTTTAATAAAAGACCACATTCCACAACACCTAAGTAAAAAAGTATCTTCATTGTTTCTTTTCAACAGCAGATAATTTTAAGGAAGCTTTGTACAAGTATTTGGAGTATTCCAGCTGGAGTTGGGAGTATTGCAACTGGAAACTTTATATTACTAAATCACTGTACAGGATACAGCTGATCCCACTAAAGTCACATTCTGCAATTTATTTCTTCTGTTACTGGTGCTGTGGACTTTCCCTCTTGCACCCTGAAAGTCTGAGTATTTTCAGATAATCCCAACCAAAAGCACTTGGCCTCTGCTCAGTCACAAAGGACAGAGCCCCCAGCAGTGCAGCTGTCTTTCTGTAGGGCTGTACTTAAAGATTAACACAAATACCTTCCATCTTTCAGGCTGTTGACAATGAATCTGTTAACCTGGCAAATACACCGGGCTGACAGGCGCTCCTCTTCCACCAGGGAGTTCAGCTGTGTGGCCAACATGAATGCTGCAGGAGCAGAAGGAAAATATTGAAACAATTCACAATGCCAGCTCTAAAAGGGGCTGCCACGGCTGGCCACAAGTTTTGCAGCCAGTCAAGTATTGCACTGGATCTAAAACTTGACAAAGAAAATGGTGCAACTGCTAAGAAGTCACCAAAACTGACCATAAACCATGATGTATTTATTGCCCACACTTCAGAGTGCACTGATATCTGTGTATCAAGGAAGTGAGAGGAAGATTAAGCTAAATTACTTTAAAATCAATGTTACATGTATAGGTTTCTGTATTTTCATCACACTCTGCGGCAAGTTAATTGCTGATGTTTCACAAAGTTCCAAAAGTCAAAGATTTCACCTAAATGACAAAATGTGTACAACTCACACTTCAGAGTCTGTGGCCCAGTGTAAACCACATTCTCCTTCAATATTCACTTCACCACTTTGCACCCAGTCACCAGACCAGGAACTTTATCACCTTTAGCATCTCCACGCTTACAAAAACCTCCCTGCAGCTTGCCATACTCACAAGAGAGGGTGTTCACCCCATCACTCATCAGCACTCGGTAACGTGGGGGCCCAGTTCCTGTAGCAATAGCCCGTGTATTCTGCGGGGAAAAAATCCCCAGGTTGTCAGTTCACATTCGTCCAGAAACTCTCCAAAAACAGAAAGTGACATAAACAACAAGTGATTTATCTAATCAGCTCTTTCGAACACTAACATCAATGGCATAGCCCAAGCGACGTGAAACAAAATTAGGAGAACTAAAAGTAGAGCAGCCTTGCTCTGCAGGGGAAGCTTGGCTGCACTCAGGAGCGGCAGGCACCGAGGGGTGGCACAGGGGGGAAGGGACAATACTCACGATAACTTGCAGCACGGGCTTGGAGACGTCCTCGCCCTGCATTATGGCCTGGAGAAAGGAAAGAGA
>VZTG01007657.1:258987-296714 GCA_013397845.1 Melanocharis versteri
GGGCGGGGCCGGCGCAGGGCAAGGAGGGGGATTGGGGGCCTGGAGAGTGTCTCTTCATGTATATAAATAAAAGGGGGGTGTTAAAGGGCGGGTCAGGCTCTGCTCGGTGGAACCGAGCAATAGGACACGAGGCAACGGGCAGAAAGTGATGCCGAGGAAATTCTGCCTGGGTAAAATTCCGCCTTTCTACCTGGCAGGAGGCTGGAGGTTGGCCTCTTCTCCCAGGCAGCTGGTGGTAGGGCAACAAGACACAGGCTAAAACTTCACTGAGGAAAGTTTAGGTTGGACATTAGTAAGAATTTCTTCGCAGGAAGGGTGGTTAGACACTGGAATGGGCTGCCCAGGGAGGTGGTGAAGTCTCTGTCCCTGGAGGTGTTTAAGGAAAGATGAGACATGGCGTGGTGCCGTGGGCTGGTTGACAGCTTGGGGATCGGTCACAGGCTGGACTCGACGATCTCAGAGGTCTTTTCCAAACTAATTGATCCTGTGATTCTGTGAATGTGAGGAAGATCTTCTTCCCTGTGCAGTGACCACACACTGGCACAGGTGGAGAGTGTGGAGTCTCCCTCGCTGGAGATATTCCAGAACCCTCTGGACACAACCCTGTGCCACAAGGATCATCCTGCTCGAGCAGGGAAGTTGGACCAGACAATTCCAAACTGATTCCAAACTGATTCCTCGGTGCTGACCCCGTATCCCACAGGACCCAGGAGAAGGAGGAGGCAGCCCTGGCACGGATGTGCCACCAGGCACCCACGGACAAGAAGCCGGAGGCCGCGAGCTGGTACCGGGAGCAGGGAAACAGGGAATTCAAGCAGGGTCGGTACCAGGCTGCCCTGAGGCTCTACTCCAAGGTAGGTGTGGCATGAGAGGATCCCAGGGAAGGGGTCCCACAGCACCTCACAGCCAAAGGGATCCTGTGAGGGAATCCCCGAGAGGGGATCAGCCCTCATGGTTGAAGGTTGTGAGGGGCAGGGAGCAGCTCCCATGAGGGGATCCCCAAAGAGGGGATCCTGCAGGCCCTGCTGAGGGGGTCCCGTGAGGGATCCCCTGAGGCAGCAGCAGTTCTCTGGTCTCTCTGGTCTCTGCAGGCAGTGTCCCACGAGCTCCCTGGCAGCCCCGAGGTGTCCGTGTGCTTTGCCAACCGCTCTGCTGCCCTCCTCCACCTGGGGCACTTTGAGGTAAGAGGGGCCAGGGCAGCACCCACAGCACCCACCCCACAAGGTCCTGGGTGCCCCTGAGGTGTTTGATTGTTAGAACAAGAGACAGCAGATCGGATGTGCTTCCTAAGCTGTGCTTAAAGCATTCATAACTCAACTTGATGAAGGGCTTCTACTTTGCTTCCGTGTCAGGTTGCTTTATTTGGGCAGCAGGTTGGTTATGCACATGCAATTTGCTGATTATCACACAGAATTCTTCCATGAGACTGTCTTAGGTGGAATGAAAGAGCACGAGCTGGTTTTCAAGCCCACTTAAAAGGCCTTGTCTTTGTTCCTAGGTTTGTTTGGAGGATATTGCCAGGGCTGAAAGCCATGGCTATCCAGACAGGCTGCTGCCCAAGGTCCTGCTGCGGAAAGCTGAGTGTCTGCTGTGCCTGGGGAGGTTACAGGGTGCACAGGATATCCTCAGAGTGCTGGAGAGTAAAATTGCTCTGGATGGGGTCATGACTACACACCTGACACGGCTAAAAAAGTTAAGTCTGCTGAAGGTTAAATTAGGTGAGAAAGAGAGGTGTCCAGAGCCTGCACGAGAAGCACGTGGTGGCATTCAAGGGAAGCCAGAGATGTGGGAAGAGAACAGCAGCATTTCAGGTGCATCTTCATCTCTGAGCTTGAGCTTTGATGCAGAGAGAGGACGTCACTTGGTGGCCTCCCAGGACATCGTGCCAGGACAGAGCCTGTTGAAAGAGGAGGCCTTTGTGAGTGTGCTGTGCCCTGGGGAGAGCCTTCCTCTGCAGGAGGGTGACACAGCGTGGGACACTCGAGCCACCAACGCTGATCTTTACTGCCACCACTGTCTGAGGCAGCTCCTGGCCTCGGTGCCTTGCCAGGGGTGCAGTTATGCCAAGTACTGCAGCCAGGACTGTGCAGACGTGGCGTGGCAGCGGTACCACAGGACAGAGTGTTCCCTGGGAGCGCTGCTGCTCACGCTGGGGGTCTTCTGCCACGTGGCCTTGAGGACTGTCCTGCTGGCAGGATTTGCAGAGGTCAGCAGGCTGGTGGGCTGGTCCCACCGTGGGGACAAGGACCTTCAGAACCCTGAGGCAAGATGCAAGCCTGTCAGTGAGGCGCCAGATGCAGGAGCTGGTAGCAGAGGTATCCCTGGTTGTGACAGCAGCGGTCGGTACCAGAGTTGTTACCAAGCTCTGTTCCACCTTTTGCCCCACACTGAGCAGCACAGCCCTGAGCACAAGTTCCTCTGCACACTCAGTGTGGTAGCTGTTTGCAAACAGCTGCAAGCAGCTGGCCTGGAGGCTGCTGTGTTGAATCAGGAATCGCCTCAGCCGTCCAAACCAAAGACATGTGAAAAAACCTCGGCTGAATTGTCCCCAGAGCTGAAGACTGTGGCAGAAGCAATGCTGAGGCACGTGTTGCAGCTGCAGTGTAATGCACAAGCAATCACTGTCATGCAGGAGCTGGGTAAGATAAAAAAATCTTTAGCCCTGCTGTGTTGTCACAGAATGGTTGGGGTTGGAAGGGACCTCTGGAGATCATTCAGTCCAAATGCCCTGCCCAGGCAGGGTCACCTGGAGCAGGTGACACAGGGGCACATCCAGGTGGGTTTGGAATGTCTCCATCCCTCCCTGGGCAGCCTGTTCCAGTGCTCTGCCACCCTCAGTGGAAAGAATTTCTTCCTCATGTTGAGGTGGAAGTTCTTGTAATTTAATTTATGGTCATTATTCCTCATCCTGGCACCACAGAAAAGAGTCTGGCACCCTCCCCTGACACCTGCTCTTGAGATATTGATATGTATTGATGAGATCCCTTCTCAGTCTTCTCCAGACTAACCAGGGTCAGCTCTCTCAGTCTCTCCTCATAAGAGAGATGCTCCAGACCCCTCATCACCTCTGAACCCTCTCCAGTAGCTCCTCTTTCTTGTACTGAGGAGCCCAGGACTGTCCTTTCCTTGCTCATCCTCCTTGTGTGAAGTGAAGAGATTGAATTATCAGCTGTAAAAAGCTCCCATTGCAGATGGAAATGACTTGTTTAAAATTTAATGGCCTGTCCCATGCTGGCCTGTTCCTTGGTGCACATGCAGAGCGAGTTTAGCTATTATTTATTGCAGCAATATACCAGGAGCCTTTCTGCTGCTGCCTGCGATCGGTCACGGTGCTCGTTGCAGAAATTGTGTGGGTTTGTGAGCCTTCCATCTCAACCTGCTTGGTTTTCCTCTGTCTTCAGGGCCTGGAGATGGGGCTGTTGTAGATAAGAAGCCTGTGAGGCTGGCAACAGCCTTCTTCCCTGTCCTCAGCCTCCTGAACCACTCGTGCTGCCCCAATACCAGCGTGTCATTCAGTGGGACTGCTGCCACTGTCAGGGCATCACAGCCAATCCCAAGTGGCCAAGAGGTTTTGCACTGCTATGGTAAGCCCTAACTCTGTGTTTGTCTCAAGGCACAGACATCATTCACCTCTCCTCATCATGCTGATGGCTATTTATATCATAATTCTCTTATAACTCTCATCTAATGTTGCCAGAGTCTTTGTTTAGCAGCCTTGATCAACGCAGCATTTCATCTCTTGAGCCCACTGTTAGATTTTCAGTCTCCACTTATGTCGTCCCCAAAATACACCTCGTTTCAATTGTAACAAAAATCCATTTATTCTGATATTTAGAACTGTACCTGTTGAGAGATCTCTACCTTTGCCATCCTTTGCAGGGCCTCACCGGTGTAGGATGAGGGTTGCTGAGAGACAGCAGCTTCTCAGTCAGTATTTCTTTGAGTGTCGCTGCCAGGCGTGCCTCGAGGAGTTGGAGTCTGGTGTCAAGAGTGTGGTGTCCATCAGAAATTCCTTCTGCTGTCCCAAGTGCCAGGCCCAAATGCAGGTAATTCTCCGTAGTTATGGTTGTGCAACTAGTGGAGTGTGTAAAGTTTGGGTCTGGGAGAGCCAAGAGGTGAAGATCTCAGTTTGATCCCTGCTCAGAAGCCAAAAGCCCCTGTTGAGTCAAGACAGTATCTGTTTCTTATGAAGTTGAATAAGCTGATAACAATTTACAAAAAAGTCACTTTGTTTAATAAATACAACTGAGAAACAATTTAGCATCTTTATAACTCAGAGCTAATGCAGGTGGAGAGTAAGCTGTGAGCTGAACGTGAGCAGGAATGATCACAGGGGTGATTTCCACAGGGGGAAGAGGACACACTTTGCTGTTCAAATGAAGCTTGTGCAACCTCAGCCAGCAGAGAGAGCCTGTCTGGCCGTTTACAGGACCTTCAGCAACAAATCAAGAAAGCTTTAGACCTGCTGAGAGTTGGGAAGGCTGGTAAGGCTCAGCTTTGTGCTCTGGGGTGAGGAGCTGAGGAGCACAGGTCGGGACAGGAACCATGAGATGGCACTGTTGCTCATGCCATTGGGGTCCTGTGACACTGGCCTGGTGTCCCTGGGGACTCCAGATTTAGATTTTTTTTATACCCCTGATCTGGGTGTTAATCTAAGTCACATACTGTTGCATAGTAAAGTAATTAAATAGAAAGAAATCGTGGTAACGTTGGAGTTAGGCATTCCCAGGCCGTATTTTCCTGGAGGGAGTTGGGCCAGCCCTGGGGTAGAATAAGCAGAGGTGCAGATGAAGTCAGTGTTGAATCCTAACCAAACCCCAATCAGCTGTGTAACATGCAAAGATCAGATTGGACTGATTTTATTTCATGGATCGTGGAAAACTGGAGACTGGCCACAGGGTGAATTTTATAACTTTTTTTTTTTTTTTATAGATCAGGCTATCAAAATGCTCATGAAGTGTCAGATGGATGCTGGAACCTTCTTGTCTCCAGAGCATTTGCTGATGGGAGAGATGGAGGATCATCTGGCACAGGTCTATGCTACTCTTGGTATGGCATTGTCCCCTCACTGTCCCATGTTTCCTGAACTCTGAATTTAACGTGACTAGCTTTTTCTTGGACTGGCCCTTTCCTTTTTTTCCCTAGTTTTGTCAGCAGGGCTCTCAGAAAGACCAAACCTTGTGTTCCCAGCAGCCAGTGAACAATACTGTGCTCTCAAGCTCTTTTAGATTCCCTGTCCTGGTTCTGTGGACAGAGTCCATCACATTTTGGTTAATTCTGCCAGCTTCTTTGGGTGGCAGTAGCTCTAGGAAGCATTTATTCATTTCTCATTGTTTTGTTTTGCTTTGTTTTTCCATCAGGGAAGTGGCAGGAAGCAGCCAGGCACCTGAAGAAGAGTATTGAGATTGTGGAAATGCACCATGGGCCATCAAGTGTAGAAACAGGCCATGAACTTTTCAAGCTGGCACAAATCCTCTTCAATGGGTGAGTTTGGCTTCATCCTCTGTCCCTGCCCTGCACCACTCCTGTGTGTCTGACACAGCACCAAGGCAGGTGGTCCTTGGCACCTTGAGGGTGTCTCACAGGACACAGGGCAGTCTGGCACAGGTACTTTCCTTGGAATCTGTTTCTCTGCTTTGTGCCTGTCTGTCTCTTTCTTCTCCCTGGCTCAATTTATTCCCTGTCCTATTGTTTTATTCTGCCAACTCATCACCCTTGGTGTTTATACCTCAGTTGTATAATGTTGCTGACATCTTCTCAAAGGAGGGAATGAAATCCTCTTTCTTTATTGGCAAGGAAATCCCCTGACTGCTTCTGAAAATCTCCTCACAACAACTCCCTTTAACCAAATTAGTTTTCGCTGGAGCTGCAGTGATGAAGTAGTGGGTACCTATACACTCAAAGATAATGTTTTCAGGTTTTGTCCATCTCCTTACCTTTCCCTCCCCCTCATTCTCCCTTTGCAGCTGAAGCAGGCACAATTTTCCTGCTGCTGGAAGGCAGGGGAGGGTGGGACCTGTACCCATGAACAGGTTTAGGTTTTTGTTAGGGAGGGCTTAAAGGCTGTGTAAGTCAAGAAGCTGAATTAAGTATTTTGCATGCTCTGTTCTGATTATCTTCCTGTTTCAGATTTGCAGTTTCTGAAGCTCTGAGCACGATTCAAAGAGCAGAGGGGATTTTGTCAGTGCACTTTGGTCCTCAGAGTGCTCAGATCCAGGAACTACAAGAGATGAAGGCCTGTCTGTCAGAGCTTCCCAGAAACATCCTTCAGAGGACTTAATTTCCCTGTCAAAGGAAGCTGCAATGTGATCTTTCATCAAAGCTAAGTGTCATGTGGTAAGGTAGTCATGTAGTACAAGCTGGAAAATCATGTGTAACAGCAACTTGAATGAAGTCTTGAAATGCTCTTTAGTGAGGCTGTTGTAAATAAAATGACCAATTCTAACGTGAGAGGTGTGTGTGTGTGGTATGGTGGGAACAGAGGCTGTTGTATAAGTTCTGTGTGTGGGTTGGAAGCAAATGTTTGAGTTGCTTTTGTGTGAGATGTGACTCTCCCCTGTGTGGTGCCCTGAGCATTGTGAACGTACAGTCATCCAGAGCACGCTGCCTTCTATTTTTAAGACTGTGAGGCACTTTCCTTCTTGCCAGTGTCAAATGGAAATGGTTGGAAGCAACAACCTGGGAAATGCAAACTTCAAATCTATAGAAGGGGGCATTGCAGAACTTGGAGGGCTCCAGCACAGCTCTGTCAGTGATGAGGGATTCAGAATCAACAGCTGGTGTCAGGTTGGAAAACAGGATGGGGAACAATGCAGCATACGCCAGATAATGCTTGCTTTCAGGACACAGAACTGCATTCCTCCTCTGGGGAAATTGGGAGTGAAGGCACAAGATGTAGGCAGACAACCTTTCAAGGGAGAATACTTGGGCTTGCTGAGATTAATAGCAAAAGCTCTTTTATTGCAGCATGAAGGCGTAAGATTTGCAAGTTGTGTCTTTGTGCAGCAGAGCAGGGAGCCAGTATCCCTCCCAATATCACCCTTTCCATTGGGCCCTACCATTGCAGATGATTGTGAAGGGACCTAAACACCCCTGGGATCCAGGATCTTGCCAATGAACAGGAGGGTTCCAGTGGTGTCATCCCTCAGTACAAGCAGGAAAGGTCTGTCCACGTGATATTCTATGGGGAAGGTCAGACGAGCAGCACTGGCCCCAGGGTTTGGTGTGGATCTTTCCCCATCCTCACTAAGCTCCAGCATTGCCTTGTGTTGCACATGAGATAATCTCAGAGGCTTGGCAGAAATCTTGGAGAAATCAGGTGATGTGAAAAGTGACTGGAGCCCTGGAGAAAAGAGAAAGTCCATTAGCTGAAGGCACAGATTGCAGGAGGGAGAGCAGCACTGCTAATGCTGTGACCCAGGAGGGCAGGGAGCTCGGGGGAACAGGGAGAAGCAGCTTGTGCTGAGCTTCACCCTCAATCTCAGCAGCAATTTATGAGCTTGGTGGAGGGATGTGATAAAAAGCTGAGAAATCCTGGATGGAGGCGATTTGGTTGCTAGTGAAATCTCCACAGCCATAACTCACAACCCACCAGCTTCACATTCTGAGAGCAGGAAGCAACTTGACCACTGCTCTGAGCCCTGCAGCCTGCAAAAGGAGTGTGATGCACGTACTTGTCTCCTTTAGTGTGCTGCCAAGGGCCTCTTCGTGGTTCAGCTTTAGTTTGGGCAGGCTTAGCACAGCGTGGACTGTCTTCAGCTCCTTGTCCACGTCGTGCACAAACTCCGAAGTGAGGCTTTCCTCAATCAGAGTCATGTTCTGGGTCACCTTCGTGGGCAGGAAGAACATGGCACTGATTCCCTCTGTCAGGGGCAGCTGGGCAATCTGCAAGGCCAGAGATAAGAGAGAGATAAGAAAGGGTCACACCAATAATAAACAGTTTTACCCATCCTGTACCAGGCAGAGGCCTGAATCTCAGGCTGGAATCTCAGCCTTTTCAGTTAACATTTCATCTTTTTCCCTGTTTGCTTTTATCTGACACAATGCTTCCTGACACTTCAGGCTTTTCCCCCAGGCTTTCATCCATCCTTGCTGCACTCTTCCTGCTATGGAAGTGCTCTCTCACCTGCTGAATCCTGCAGCATTGCTCTGGGGAATTCTCACTGGAACACCTTGGAGCTCGTGCTCCAGGGAAAGATGGGTTGAAAGTGGTAGAGATGGAAAACTTCCGAGAGATGTGCCATGCCCTTCTTGCCCAACTTTTAAGTCAAGCAATACAGGCTGGTAGGACCTGGGCATAATTTAAATTTTGGATTGCTTGTGACATAGCCAGTGTAGAAGCGGGATATCCTAAGAATCAACACACTGCCTTTCAAAATAGGGATTGCAAAAGTAGCTGATGGGAGGAGCAAGGCTGGAATGGGTTAACAGGTAGGTGTAGCTGAACCTGCTCCTCAGTGGGTTTAGGAGGTCTTAGGCAATATTTGCTGTCTGACCTTGCAGTTGAGTTCCGAGTCAAAACCATATCTCAGGATGGCTTTGGGGTCTGACATCATGGACACCTTCACAGTTCTGTCCTCGTCCAGGTGGAAGTCCTTCAGGGCAGTCAGCTTGGTGTCAAACTTGGTTTTCCATGTCCCTGTTTTTTAAGAGAGAAAATGGAGGATTTTCTGGAATAAAAGCATATGGAACCAGGCTTATGCCTGTGGCTGAATAATCTTGTGCTTTAATATACAGTATTTGTGCTTTTAAGAGTTGAGGCATAACAGGGATAGAAATAGACTGATTGGAGCTACTGATTTACTGCCATCCTTGGCCCCTCCTTTTCATCTGAGAATTGGCTAAATGGCAAATAAATAATCAAGCCAGTGTATGGGTGGAGTAGCCACTGGGAAGTTGATGTCTACTTACGTAATTACAAAACTATTTTAAAGGGTAACAGTTGTGTCAATGCATATAAAGTGCTTCTCTCCCCACCCTTTATTTTGCTCCTTGTCTCCAAGCAATAATTCTCCAGGACACTGGCTTACAGCGTGTTTAAGAACAGCTCTCTGATATCAAACTGTTCTTTCTACAGGGGTAAAAAGGCTCAGAACACTCCTAAGCTGTTCCTTCCCTAAATGGTAATATCCTGTCTCTGAATGGAGTTTTGTGAGCTTGAACTTTCTTCTCTGGTTCTTGCTGCAAACAGGTCAAGATCCAGCTTCCCAAGAGTAATAATTCCTCCCTCAGGACTATTTTTGTTCAGGTAGTGTGTGCTTTTTTTTCCTCTTCTTTCCTAAACATTCTCAAACACTTTCTTCTCACGCTCTGTCTCTTTGACAGCCTGTTTGCTTTGTTGGAAGTGAGAGCATTCCTTCCCATCTCCTCTAACACATGCTTAATGGACTTTCTCTTGTGTCCAAGCTCACAACATTCTTACCCTTGAAGAAAGCAGCCCCAGCAAGGAGAATGCTGACATCTGTGGGCACATCCTTCATGAACCTCATAATCCTTCCCTTTGTCTGCTGTCGGACCCAGTTGTTGATTTCCTGGAGGTCCAGCTGGGTGTTGCCACTCAGTGCCCTCAGTCGCATCTTGTAGGACTTCTCAAGCTGGCTGTGAAATCCAGGCCTTGCCCTGAGCCCTGGGGAATAAAAACATGGATACTGCAGCTTAGCTCCCTTATCAAAACGATCTCAAGGCAGCAGGTGGCAACCCAACGCCCAGCAGCAGGTCTCTCATCAAATATCTGTGGTTGTTTGTCTACAGAAACCTGCTTTGAAGAGTATCTGAAGGCACACTGAGGAAACTGATCCAAATCCTACAGCCACCCATGATGGAACATGGGATAACTCTCTTCTGAAAACTGAAAAAAGGAGATAAGAACTGAAGGCTTGGACACAGCCATTCCTACATCAGCCTTTCTTCTTTCCCCAGCCTTCTTTCTGAGTACAGCTTACTCAACCTATTGGATTCTTGGAACCAGCAGGTTCCAAAAGATAGCTCTTAGCATTCTCAGCAGATGTTTATTGCATGCCAGAAGCAGACATTTCAAATAGCTCTGCAAGGAATTAAACAAAGGAATATGGCTGAGTGTTATCACAAATAGAAAATGTGATCTGTGGTTCCTGGAAGCCAGCAACACCTGCCAGACAGCCTGGAGTGAAGGCAAAATTCTCAGCAAGTTTCTTTTAGGTCTTCTGTGAGTTAACTGTTCTGTCACCAATGTCTTTGTGTGCATGTCTGGGCTTTTATTTAAGTGCACACAAACTTTCCAGGCTTTTTCTGGAGCAGCAAGAGCATTCCATGCCCTGTCTGCATCCTGGCTCAGCAGGATGTCAGAGCCAGAGCTGTTAGTGCTGTGTCACTCAGTGTGTTTTTACATTTCAAGATCAACCAAAATAACTACTGCTGACAGCTTTTTAGGTAGAATTTTATAGAGGGGAGGAAGGACTTTTACTTTTCTCCAAGATGATCCGGGAGGCACTTTTCATGCTCTTCTCTGGCCCAGTCACACTGCTCAGGAGATCCTTGTAGGTGTCGTGGACCTCAGCCTTGTTGAGCAGGTCGTAGAAGAGGGCACGAGAAATCACATTTTCCGTTCGTTCTCCAGCCCCTGCCAACGACCAGGAAAACATGAGGGAAGGGCTGTCAAGCCAGAGGGTGGGTGTGGAAATGGGGCAAAGGACTCACCGAGGGAGAGACCAGAAAGTGCAGTAGCCAGGCTGAAGGGAGACAGCAGCACGTTGGCCGTGGCCGTCCGGCTGGACTGCTGGCGGTACAGGTCGTAGCCAAAGTTGGAGACTGCAGCTGCCAGCTTGTTCACAGGGCTCTTGTAGAATGGATCTTCCTCTTCCTCGCCAGCATTGGCTCCATCAGCTGTGGCAGAGTTCTGGCAGGTACAGGGAGTGCTTTGGTTAGACTTGCAGGTGTGGTAAACACTTCAAAGGCAAGCAACTACAGAAACTCTCCTGTGATCTACAGAAATATTGGCTTAATGTTATAGAGAGTGTAGGAGCAGTTACTTTAAGGCCAAAGGCAGCACTGAGTTTGAAATTCTGCCTCGTGGTCATCCCCTGATGTAACTACTGTGGTTTTATCCAGGTAAAGCGGGAGTTAGTCTCATTATGTTGCTAAATAAAATCCCAGTAATTTAGGAGGGTAGTGCTTAATCCTTCGATAAGAATCTCTAAAATTAAATTACCTGCTCCACATCTCTCCCCATCGCTTTCTGCATATTGTCTCCTACTCACCTGCTCAGTAGCTGAGTTCTGGGTTCTGCTTGGGACAGCTAAGAGACCCAGGAAAAGGAGAACCACTGGAATCTGCATGCCTGGAGTAAGAACATGACAAAGAGCATTTGAGCAACCAGGTAAATACATCTCTACAACTGTTCACTGTACCTGGCTGTGACAGGAGCTGCAGTGACAGATGCTGCTGCTTGTCCTTCCAGTTGTGAAACACACACCTGATCTGAGCCAGGTTTCCTTCTCTGGTTGGAAGTATTCAGCCAGAATGGCCCCAGTGACTTTAAAATTGGGCAAGCACACGGTGTGGGTGTGCCTGAGCACAAAAGCAGATGTATGTGGCCCTAACCACACTGATGCTGGCAGTTACTGAGTGCCAAGGTCCAGAAAAGCACCAAATCATTACTTCTGAGTCTTAAGCTTCAAAAATTTCAAGACTTCCTTTATAAAAGGTACTAAATCCATATTGTTGAATGGGACAGAAGGTAACACTGACTGGTTACTGCTTTGTTGTACAAATCACCTGCCTCAGGCAGTAGTTTGCTGTTTCTTGTGTCTACCTGTGTCCATCCTTTGCTTCTTATTTGCAATTTGATGAAGTAAAATAGAAGAGCTTTTTTAAAAGACAATAAGGAAACCTAGAGAAGTGAAAGGCAGAGCTTGGCTTACTCGACATTTTTAATGGAGGTGGGAGAAAAGCACCAAACTCCCCAAAGCTGTTCCTTCTGTGGAACCCACTTTTCACCACTGCCATACTGGGATGAGTGGCCCTTCCAGACAGATCTGTCTGATCCAGAGGGCACTGAGTAACCCAGGGCTTTGCTGTGGGTAAACCAGAGCTACTGGAGCGTCCTGCCCCCGAGAACAGACGCCACTGAGGCTGGTCTGAAGCAATGTTTAGATAGATTCCCAGAAATTAAAGGAAGAGGGTTGTATTTAACTAACCCCTGTCATCCAGGCAACTAGAGAAATCAGAGGAAGAACATGTGTTTGAGATTAACTCCAGCTACAAAGAAAACACGCCTGCTGCTAGAAATACTCGTGGCGACAACAGCCCCAGCTCAAGACCCTGTTCAGGCAGAGTGAGAGGCAGTTTGCTGTTTCCCTCCCCTGCCTTTTCTTCTGGAGGCAGCTCTCCCTTGGAGGAAAAGGCATCACAGGGGAGGTTTTAAGCTTTTATCTGTGTTCAGCCAGTGTAACACAGAAGTGGCTCCCGCTTTCCCCTGAGCACTTGCATCCTGCTGCCATCCCAGCTGCAGAATAGGTGAAGTTTCTGGTGCAGAAGATGTGGATCGAGAGGATTTACTATCTGGTGGTGTGATAGTGGATATGATGCTGAGATTGCTCCTATCACTGCAGAGTTTTACAATGAACAGGCACCACGCTGGAAGAGAAAAGACACAAGCCCTGCATGAGTCTAAGTTAAACAGGCCTCAGCGAGGGCTCTGTGAGGATATCTCTACCAAGCTGCACTCTTGCATGCTGAGAGGAAGAGGTTTGGCCCAGTCTAGCTTAGAGATAAAGCTTTTCCATGGAGCATAACCTTTTCTCTGAAGAAAAAGAAAATAATCTCAACACAACCTCTGCTTCCAGCTACACTGAGCTCCTGGGAGCATGGGAGCGGAGATTGGTTTTGCAGATTGTATTGTTTTTGCCAGTACTGTCACCAGCTTCATATTTCTCAGACTTCGCCAAAAAGCAATTTCCATTTTAAAAAGACAAAGCCTTTTGCGTTTGAATTGGCCTGAACATCTGGATTCTGTTTGTATTTCTCTTAGCACACAGCCAGAAACGCAGAGAAAAGAATTTGGTTGGATCGGAGGTGGGATGGTTTCAGGCATGATATTAAAATCTGTGGCTGCCTTGAAGGAGAAGAGAAGGAGCAGTAGAGTGTGATGTTACAGTCAAAAGGTACAGGAAAGAAAACCTTGAGAAATGAGCTGAGGAGGAACTTTGTGTCTGGGAGTTGTCGATTTGTGAAGGCCTGCAGGTGCAAAGGAAATATTTTACTTTCCACCTACAGTGGTGGGAGTCTCTCACATCATTTATAAACACTTCTGACTTTAGAGGTGCTGTGAAACAAAACCCATGAGTTCAGACTGCTCCCTCTGCTTGTTCCACAGCACCAGCTCCTGGAGCATCCTGCAACCACCAGCTCCAGAGCATTTGACTGTCACACCATCACAGACAAAAAACGTGTTCCCAGCTGCAAGGCAGATGCTTGAAAGGCAGAAAAACCCCCCCAGTTCCCGAGCACAGCTCAGCCCCGGGGGCAAAGCTGATGCTGGTGGCTCCCGATCCTTGGTGAGGTCTCTTGGTGGGAACCTCACCTGCAGGAGAACCATTCTTCCCATTCCCCAGGTCCTCTGAGAGCTGCCCAGCCTCAGCCCCTGCCCTGTGCTCCCCTGGCCGCTGGCAGTGGCACAGGTGAGCTGTCCCTGCGCTGTCCCTTACCTGGAGCTCCTCTCGGCCGCTGCTGTCAGGGGCTGCCAGCGGGTGCGAGTCGAGGACACTGCGGGCTTGGAGCAGCCACATCTGCTTTTTGCTGCTTCCCCCAGCCCAGCCTTCGGCAGGCTTCAGGTTACAGCTTCCCAGGGCTCTCTTAAAGTGCTCTGCTCCCATTTTCCGCTGCTGCCACCCTCGCCCTGAATTGCACTAATTTTTCAACCCCTTTTTCCCCCCCCACCAAAAACAAATCCCTCTGCTAAGGGCAGCCTGGTGGGTTTGGAGAGGCAAACACTCCCTGCCCTGTTTGAGCAAGTTTTTTATTTTATCCCAGCAGTTCTGCCATAGATCACATCAGGGAATTCCTTCTGTCTCAGAGGTATGGTTAATGCAGTAGTGTTTAATGGATTTATGGATTTATGTCCAAGATTTAATGGAGAGACCGTGGAAACAGGATTCTGTTGTTTGAGGCAGTTAAGATGCTGGGAACTGCTTGTATCCTGTGACAGTTACTAGTTAACAAGAAATCATTAACTGGCTTAAAGTTTTTGGCTGAAAAGAAAGAGACTAAAAAGCCACGGACTTGTGAAAAAAGAAGATGAATTAAGAGAATCTTGCAGAAGCTTTCAGAATGATAAATGATATGGAGAAAGGAAAGGGACAGAGGAGTTCCATTATTACCTTCCACAGAAGGCTCAAGGGGAGCACCCACCCGTGCACATTTAAATCCAGGGAGTGTATTTTTAAACAAGTATTAAATTGTAAAACTCATTACAACTAGCCATTGCAGAAGATGAAAGATAAAGAGATTTGAGGGTAAAAAACCCAAACCAAACCAAATTAGTGGAAGAAAAGTCCCCTGAAGGCTACCAGTGGTCAGCTGGGCAATACAGCCATAGAACAGTGGGTTTTCCTTGTCCCCTGTCATTCTTTTTTTTTTTTATTTCCTCAGCCATTTGTTACTGGTTACTGGAAGAGCCAGGACACTGGGCTAACTGGACATGTAGCTAACCTGATCCAGCTGTTTTTCTGTTTGGAAGTGCTGGAAAGGCAGTGATGTCAGGGCCCCCAGTCTGGGACATCTCCTTGGGCTCGCTGCCAGCAGGTGACCAGGAGCTCCTCCCGTGTGAGCCCTGAGCGCATCCAGTCCCTCAGCAAAGGGGAAAGGATGGGCTCAGAGATGCATCAGCTGCTGGTTTTGCAAGCCAGGAAAGCAGATCAGGTGTGCCCTGTGATTAGTCAGTGCTTCCAAGCCCACCCCTCCTAACAAGAGGGGTGGCAGCTCTGCTTTCAGCTGCTTCTCGGCTTGCTCTGTGTGAAATCATCTGCAGAGAAAAAAATTGTACTTGTTAATCTTGCGTTCTCAGCCCAGGAATGGGGGTGTTGGCTGTGGAGATGTTTTCTGGTGCTTTTCATCTCTTTCTGATACCTTGTTTGTGGTGTTAAAAAGCCCTTTATGGAAGGACCACTAGAGAAGTTTTTATGCTTCGTCTCTATCTTCAGTTGAAATCCCATCTGTTTAAATACAGGTTTAGTTTTAAAACCATTTAAATCAGAGTGGTAGTTTCATAGAATGTTATTACAGACCGAAGCCAGCTTTATTCCTCTGGTGAAGGGTATCCCTGAAATGGTGCATTAAACTGATCTAACAAAATCAGTTTTGTTAAATCAATACGAACATTTTCCTGTTGTTCTGGTTTGGTTTCAATATGCTCCCTGACAGGGTTCACCTCTGCTGTGGAAGTAGTGGTGATATGAATTTGCTCTAGGTAAGGAAAAAAAATACATCTAATATTAAAGATACTGAGACTTATTTGATATTCTGAGCCAGTGGTGCAGATGGATAGAGCAGACACCCTGTGCTAGTCATGTCTTTTCAGAATACAGCTCCGTCAAAATGAAAGCTTTAGCAATGCAAAGTGGAAACTCCTGAGCAGAAACATTAATATTACTTTGCATTTTACAAACTGCCTCTTCTGGAAAGTCAGTGGAGTGAAAAAGAGTCTTATGGTTGGTGTAACTGATAATTTGTTGAGCGAAGCACAGTCATGGAGGGCTGCTGTACTGTCAAATAAGATGAAATTAATAGTTTGACAAGAATAGCTTGGAGGAGGAGTGATGGCAGCAAGACAGAAAATAGGAAATAAGAACCAAGCTGTTCAGGAAACTGAGAACAAGGGAAAAAACTTTATAAAAGCGGGAGCTGGAGGGCAGAGGCGTGAAAAGGAAGACTCGAGCTTCAAATTTTGCAGAGGTTGCAGTGCAACAGGGTGGCATTCAGGGAGGTTGCAGTAGCCAAAGAAGACTTACCTAAGGCATGGAATGGTATTTCTGAATGCTAGGAATGAATCTGTATAAATAAATAAGCTAAAATGTTCCCTGTGGGATACAGCTGTGCCCTCTAGTAAGAAAGGCTGAATTCTTGTGGGTTTTACTTGTTAAAATTGCAGGGCCCTGTAATTACAGCCTCTTTCTGAAGGGTTTGTGTCATTGCATTGGTTAGAGGGGTAGGCATTATCTTCGGCCATTCCTCCCCTTTTAGACTGGAAGAAATGCATAATTGGAGGTTGGAGCCAGGACTTTTTATTCCCCAAAGTCGCCTGCATCCCCGAAATTCATGGTTAGTGAGTCAGTCCTGCTCTTATGCCAGCAGATGGTGCAGACTATTCAGGGACAGAGGCTCCCAGAAGCATTCTGCTCCTTCCTTTGAGGGAAGGCAGCCTTCCCAAGCGAGGAAAACGCTGCCAGAAGGATGGCCCTTGAGCTCTCTAACTGCTGCTTTGCAAGAACAGAGCACCATCCCTCCTGCCCAGAAGCTGAGGGGGTTCAGAAGCAGAAATTACTATGGACAGGAGTTTTTTTGTACAGAAGTACTTAGGAGTTAGGCCCGTATTTTTAAGTGGATGGCTTGGTTGGGTGGAGGGACCCTAAGATTCTTTGATAGAATCATAAAAGGGTTTGGTTTGGAAGGGACCTTCAAGATCATCTTGTTCCAACCCCCCTGCCACGGGCAGGGCCACATTCCACTCTCCCAGGTTGCTCCAAGCTGTCCTTGGACACTTCCAGGGATGGGGCAGCCACAGCTTCTCTGGACAACCTGTGCCAGGGCCTCGTGGGCTTTTGGGGCACTGCTGCCACAGAAAAAGGACCCAATTTAGGGGGTCTGATGGCCTCTGCCCACCTCAGACTAAAGGGAAGCTATAACAGGACATTGTCTTTTGCCAAAACAAAAGCAGTGACATTCAGCTACAGGTGGCAAAATCTCTCCTCCTTTCCCTGGAAGCTGTCCCAGCCATCCACAGCATTGTGCTGTGGAGCCAGGAGTGTCCCAGTGAAGAACAAATCACACATAACAGATGCCAAATCAACACCTTTGACCCTCTGAGCAGATCCCAGCAACAGTCAGGTTTTACCCAAGGGAAAGGTTAAGGGCTGGTACATCCTTGCTTATCCCTGCATTGCTGCTCACAGGCCAAACACCCTCCTGACCCCGTGCCACTGAGCTCATGCTCTAATTCAGGGAATTCTGCCATCTCACAAAGCCAGCTCTGACCCAGAGAGCATCCATCCACTGCACACTTGGCAGGGGAGATGCCCAAAACCTGTTGGACTCGGTCCTTGGAGAGTCTTTACAGATTTGCCATTTCACCTCACAGCCCCTGCTGTTCCCTGTGACAAGGTGTAACAAAGAGCAGATCCTTTGCCAGAGCCCCTCCTCTCTTTCCTTCTGTCATGCCCAGATTTTTTTCCTCCCAATCTTTGCAATTACTAAATTTCTGTGCCTTTTTACTTTCTCTGCTGGGTCCTTCAATGCAACACCTTCAGCACATACATTCTGCTTTATTCTTTATTATTCTGCGAACATAAAAATTACTAAAAAACTCTTTATAAAATATGCCTTGAAAAATCTAGCATTACCCAGCCTCTAGAGGAAGGCCTGGAGACAAGGATCCAAAGGGAGGGGTTTCCTACTGCAGAGCCTCCTACATCAGATCCAAATAGTCAAGGAGTGGGAAAAGGGAATCTTTGAAAAGAGCCCGGGCCTGGAAGTGGCCGTGACTCATCCTAGGGAAGACAACTGGTTTCTAGTCCAGTTGCTCTGGAGGTCGTTGTCTAGGTGGGCACAGATGGTTTTCAGAGGAACACTGAGGGATTCATGTTCCCAGGAAGGAAGGAAGAGCCACATTAATACATCCCTGGCTGATGTCCAAGCTGCCAGATGCTAATGATGATTCCAGGCTACAGGGGACTCTAATAAGATCTTAATGAAGACTCTAATAACAGTCTGGGGACAAGAAAGTCTCCCTTCCATGACTGAGAGCCCTGGAAGGGAAATCCAGGCAGAACAAGCTTTTCAGGTTCAACAGAGGGGAGCCCCAGCCTGGAGAAGCTCATCAGGGCTGGAATGGGCTATCCCAGGACTGGTCTCTAGGGATCTGTAAAGGAAAACAGCAAGGAATTGCCTCCTGTGGCCTCAGAGGGGCAGGAGGCCTCTCTCAGCTGGTCCAGAGGGTCGGGCAGGAGTCCCAGAACACTCGGGCTCTGCCCCTCTGTTATTTGGGCACGCGGTGCTCGTTGGCAGCCGTGGCTTCACGCGAGTCCCGTGGCTCTCGGACCTGGGGAGCAGCGTCAGGGCTGGGGTTCTGCACACTGCCTATGAACAGGGGGATCCCTGTCTCCTCCTCAAAGACGATGAAGACAAAGGGCCTGTCGAGACTGAAGGCAGAGACTGAGCGTGACAGCACGACACTGGTGGCAGCAGATGCTTCCACCCCGTCTTCTTTAAGCTCCAGGGTGGCCTGGTGCTGTACACTGGACACAAAGAGAGGCTCCTCTGTGATCTTCTGGAGATTTGGGCTCCTGAACAGCTCCTGGAGGCCTGCAGAGAAATGAGACCAAGTTGGTGCCACGAGCTCTGAGTTTTCTCAAAGCTGTCTGAAGAAAGCAATTCCCTGATCTGTTGCCATGTGCTGGCCACCATGGAGGACTGGAGAACTGACAGGCAAGAGAAACAAAAACTCCACCTATTTAAGAGTAGTAGTGTAAGAACTTTAAGTCACCCTTTAAAAAGCAGGATCAAGTCTAAAGACTCTTTCTAGCTAGGCTGGAAACACTTCTACAGAGATTATTTTTTAAGCAATTCTTTGCAAAACAAAGTGAACTCTTAAATTATTCTCGTCTGGAAAGGCAGCGCCTGGTGTTTTATTTCAGCTCCAGGTTTTGTGATCTGCATTTTCTCTGTTGGCAATTTCCATGTCCTGGACACTGAATTAAATGACAAAGTAAGACACCGAGATTGATGCACAGGGGGAAGTTGGTCTTGGCTACAATAGGAAGAACTCGTAAAAACTGTGAGAAGCTGTGAACGCTGCCTTCTCTGTAGTATCATCTTGTTGGAGCAAAACATTTGGTGCCAGGCAAGCAAGGAGTAAGGAGGAGGAGAGGAAGAAGAGCTGGGAGAGTTTGGAGTTCTGGAGCAAGCTGTGAGGCACAGCTTTAGAAACAAGGGTGGCAGCTTTTGGTGGCAGCGAACAGATTGATCAGCTCCTCTTGTTCTGTGCAAACCCTGCTCGAGGCCTTACCCATGTGGCTGAGAACCTGGTTGAGTTCCAGCTGGTAGTCCAACTTTATTTTGGGGATCTTCACCATGGTGGGCACCTCTCTGGGGAAAAGCCTGCACAGTTGGTTGTAAGGGAAGTTCTCCAGCACGTGAGAGGTGTTCTGGGTGTTCTGGTTTGGCACGATGACCACGAAACTCATGTTACTCTTAAAGGGAAACTTGGCCACCTGGAAATCAAACCAACCAGAGGAGAATTTAGGGAAAAGGAAGGGAAGTCCAGAGAGTGATGCCTTTAATTTAGTCTTTTTCTAATTGGTCTACAGGGCCACTCTTGCTCTGGGATGAAAACAGCTTGGTGAGATTGAGGGATCTGATTTCTCCAGAGGAGAATTTGTTGGAATAACAGCTTTCGATTTTAGAATTAGCCACTGGCTGGTAAAGACTGAGCACATGGCAGAGTGAAAGCCCACATGCACAAGCTTGCCCCACTCTGGATTCTGAAAAACTCCAACAGCACATTGTTCGAGGGAATTCCTTTTCATATTTCCTCATTTATCTTTAACTCAGGGCTTTAAAACTCTATTAATTCCCAGTTAGTGGGAATATCTCTTTGTGGTTTTTCCTAGAGATTAAAAGTGAAGATTCAACATTCTTGCTGGGAGCAAGGACAAAGAATGATTATTAAATTTTTGTGTGCTATGCCTGTTAAAAAAAATATGGTTTTTTGGAGAGAATGCTTGCAGTTAGTAAAATACCACAACAAGAGGAAATTCCAATGAAAATTTGCAGTGCTCCTGAGAGATCCCTACCTGAATATCCTGGGACTCCAGTGTAAACCAGCTCAGGGGGTACTGGTGGGCTTTCATCATCTCAACTGGGACCACAAACTTACTGTCGAGGTGGAATACATCTGGCCCAGTGAAGCTTGCATTAAACTTATTCCTCCAAAACCCTGTAAAAATAGAAGTTTTGAAAGTGACGAAGTTAAATTTGGGTAGAAAACCAGAAACTGCTGGGCTGACACTCCTCCTATCTTGAGTTCTCTAACAAGGCCAGTAGTGACCAGGGAAGTGAAAATACAGCAAAGAGAAGTCAGCACCAAGGCTGGAAGAGCCCTAACAGCAGGAAACTTTTATCATCCAGAGAGAAACTATGGAATAACAAAAAGAACACAGATTAATCCTCATGCCTCAGTGTGGGAGACTACTGAAGGCTGTGGAGATAAAAGAAACTCTGTTTGTGCTTTGAAAAATGGGGAGTGTTGCCTCTGTGCTGCAGAGAGGGAAACACTGCTCCAAGACCAAGGTAAAACATTTGTAGATTTACGCTGGAAGTGCTTGGTCTGTGCACGGCCCTCAGGGAATTAAAAAAGGAAGATGTGGCTGACCACTGTGCTGTAGTCAGAGAGAAATCCACAGAAGCTGCCTTGAGCTCTGTGGTGGGTGTGCAGTGAGCTGCAAACGACATGGCTCATCATTTAAGTTAGAAAAGACCTTTAAGATCACTGAGTAGATGAGCAGGGATGTGCCACTGCCTGGGATCCTGAACCAGGAGGCAAAGAAACTGCAGGTCCCACCTGCTGTGTCCTGGCTCTGCTGTCAAGTAACATTTTTAGCACATGTGAAGCCATTGGGAATCATTACTGTAAAGAAATCTAAGCAAGAGGAACAGCAGATGCACGAGAACAAGCAGATTGCCTAGCAGGAAGCGAGGAGAGGAGACGCTGTTCAGCTACAGGGCTTGCAGAAAACTGGAGTTCTAACTATTTCCACTTGAAAAAAATAAGGAAGGCCTGTGGAGCTCACCATGGAAATAGATGGCGTTGAGCAAGAGCATCACTGTGTTTTCAGGGAGCTGCTGGAGGAAGGAGGGAATTTGCCCATGAGTGGCTTCCTTTACCCAGTTGTTTATGGCCACGAGGTCGTCCTGACTGCTCCCAGAAAGCGTCGTGGGCTTTGCTCCGTAGAATTTCTCTGAATCCTCCAGGAACTTCTCTTTCACCTCAAACCCTGGCGAAGGGGAGGAATGGTGGAAAAGGTTTGCTCAGCGTGGCGTGACACGCCCCAAGAGGAGGAAATAGGGGAAGTGGACGTCTCCAGTGTGCTTCCATCACTCTCTGTGACTGGGAGGTTCATCCTACACCAGTCCAACCCCTCACCGTGCCACCTCTCACCTTTCTGCAGGTACAGACGTGACCCAAGGCTGAGGGTGGACTCTGTGAGCCTCCTGCGAAGGGTGCCCAGCATGTGGTGGAGGCAGGGCACTGACTCCAGGTGCATCACCTCCAGCAAACGCTTCTCTGTCTGATTTGCTGCTCCTAAAAATCAAATTCCTGTTAGGTCTCGTGCCCACGGAGTGGAAAACAGGGATGTTACTCTGGCTGCCTCTTGTTAGAAACACCCTGTGCCTCACCAAATAGGCTCGAGAAATCTGAGAGTCGGAGCCTCAGAGGGCAGCTTCAATTGTAATCATGCCTAATTAAAGCTGCAGGAGCGAGGATAAGTGGAAGGGACTGCATTTCATTTGCATCTTGCACACTGGTTGCTCGTGCCTCTGGGAGAGGATGCGGGGAAGGGCAGGGAATGGTGGTTTTGCCACCAAGAATTACCCAGTGCCAGGTGAGACAAGGCGAGGGCGATGCTGAGGGGGGACAGGATCACGTTGCTTCTGTTGGACTCCAGCTGCACCTCTCTCAGGAGATCAATGCTGAATCTCATCAAGCCATCTGCCAGCCTCTGGCTCTTCTTCCAAGTCATCTCACAGCTTTTATCTCCAGCCTCTCCTTCCTCTTCAGAAGAGGCATTTTCCCCAGGTGATTCCCTTCCACGACAACCCCCAGCCCCAGCTACGGCTTCATCTTCTGAGCTCCAGTCATCCCTCGTGTCTGGCAGGGTGGTGGTGAATGGTGGCATGGCTCCATCATTCTCCTGGAAGCTGTCATAAGTGAATTCTACCAGCTTTCCCTTTGGCAGGGTTGGGATGGCTCCCGGCAAATCCGACTGTACAATTCCAGCACTTTTCACATCCTGGGGAGAAACAAGGATAGCACAGGGAAAGCAGGAGCACAGTGACACCCTCACGGGCTTTCACTGCACAGCTGAATGGGCTGAGAAAGCTGGAGAGAGCTGGGCTCCTCTGCTCTGGTGGTGATTTTGCTTCTGTTTGCCTTAAACTTTGAGGATAATGACTTGAGGGAATGGCTTTGGAAAAGAGAAAGTCTTGTACCCTGTGAAAATGGACCCAGTGAGGGTCTGGCAGTGGTTCCTCCTCCACTTGCTCTCAGGAAAGCTTGAGGGCAAGACCCACCAGCAGCTCAGCACGTCCTGTGCCTTCAGCATTTACAGATCCATCATCCTCAGCCTTGATTTCACCTCCTCCCCTCACACATTCTAGCAGTGCCCACCTGCCTCACACTGGTCAGCCCCTTCTGCTGCTGTCACAGCCCTGATCCAGTTTGGCTCAAGTCTTCCTCCAGGCATCTATGTTTTCCTGACCTGTGTGTTCTATTCCATCCTTCTTCTCTCTAAATTTCTTCATTTTCCACTCTTCTAAGCTTTAGCCTTTAGCACTGCCACTACTCTCCTCACATTTGCGTGGTCTGAAACATTCCAGGCTCGATGGGTTGGATCAGCTTGGGGTCTTTCTCCCTGTCATCCTCACAGCTGGTGGTTTTCCTCACCTTTCCTTATCCATCAGAAATTAAACCATCCACCTGCCAGCCCCTGTACACACACCAGGGCTGATGTTAATTCCATATTCTGCCCAGTTATTTAGGGTGGAGCTTCCAACTTGAAGGAGCACAGCTCCTTGGCAGCAGCTGGGGGTAAAGCCTGCAGAAAGATGGACTTTCTCATGGCACTGGCACTGCCTGGGCTCATCCTTTCTCAGGAAAAACTGCAAATCCCACAGCATAACTTCAGCCCCCTTGGGTGGAACCCAAGTGCTTACCCTCATCTTCCCATCTTTGTCCAGGAAGAGACGCTGCTGGTCAGTGGCATGTGCCAGCTGTGAGGAAAAAAAAACAAATAAAGACACAAAGTCGGGTCCCTCTGCGGGTCCAGAGTCAGTCTTCCCTGCTCCCACTGCAGTCCTGGCTGCAGCAGTCCCCACAAGGCTGGGATGCAGACCCAGGGCAGTGGGGTCAGACATGGGGAGGTGGAAGTGAGGAGCAGCTGGGAGATGCTGCAAACACTGGGTTTGTTTAGAAAGGGGTCAGGCCAATCTGGCACAAAATAATGGATCCTTTTGAGAGTGAGCAGTGGGGTTTTGCAATCTCAGTTCTGACAGGGATCCAGATTTAAAAGTGGGGGGGGGTGGGGAGGGAGGAGGAAAAACCTGCTTTTCAAAAACCTCCTCTTAACTCCTGAAGGTCACAGTCACTAAATACAGTTGAGGTCAAGTTCCAAAAGAAAACTTGCTACAGAAATTTGAATAATAAGAACATCCACAACTATTTTGGCTGGGTAAAAGATGAGAAACCTTGCTGGTGAACCCTCCAGCAGTGTCCTCCACCTCTCTGCCTTTCAGGGTTTCTCTGGATGGTATTTGCCCCATGGCCTGATGCTCAGGGAGCCACCACACTTCCCTTGCTCTTTGCTGGAGTAGCAACTTACCCTTGGGAGGCTGTGCAGAGCAGCCAGGCAGAGCAGCCCCCAGAGGAACCCCATTTTCCTGGAACAGAAGGACCAGCCGAGAGAGGAGTTATTTCCAGCTGCGAGCTCAGCCTATTCAGGTCTACGGGGAGAAAATTATCAACCTGGCCAAGCAGGCTGGCACAGGAGCTCGTGGAAAGCAACAGGGAGATGAACAATGCTGCAAAGAAACAGCACAGGGCTCCTGGGTCTGGTGCCAAGGCAGGGAAATCAGAGAGGAGCAGGGACCCGCAGCGGAGCCGCAGCCACAGCCAGGCTCCGCTTGGATCCTGCCTGTCTGACCCTGCTGCCCTGGTTTCTCTGGGCTGCAAATGGTATTTCCCTAATCAGTGCTGCACACACTGTGCCTCTGGAAGGAGACAAGAGCCTTTCTGCCCCTTCCCCATGGAAACCACCGAGATACAGGCACAGCATCCTCAGCTGTGCCCCAGGCTCTTGGGAGAAGGGCTACTGACCTGCGGGAGCTCAGCAAGTGCTGCCTGGGAGGGAGTTTGCAGGTAGGAAGTGAAATAACAGAGCCGTTTCCCAGCAATATGTCCTGGAAGGGGGAGTCCTCCCCTTCCCAGCACTCATCTTCCCCCTTTGCGGGCAAACCCCGCCTCTCCCCCCTTCCCTGCTCCAGTTCCAGTGTGGGACAGTGGAAGCAGGGCTTCCAGGGTCACGGACAAAACCCCACCCATTCCCCTGGCCAACGCTTCACCCGGCCACTTTTCCCTTTCAGACAGAAATAAAATATCTTCTCCTTCTCCTAAAGCATCCACGCCAAAGCCCAGCCCCCTGCATGGCTTCCACACTTAATTCCTGGGGCTGCTTTCCACTCTCCAAGCAGTCCTTACTTCACCCACAACTGCTGGGCTGAGATCCCACTGGCAGAAGCATAACTTGAGGCCATTTCATTCCCCCCCCTGCCCCTCACCCCAAATCCTACAGCTGCACACAACCCCAAACACCCCTCTCCTCCCTCATGGTGCCCATCCTTTAACCCTCTGCCAAATTCACCCCCCTGTCCCAGAGGGGCTTTGGAGGAGCCCTCATTTATATCAAATCCTTTGATTTGCCCCTTACCTGAGTTTGTTCACACCCACGTCGGAGCTGGCACCTGCTTTAGCCCGTCCAGCAGCTCTGCATGGGGCACTCAGAGCTCCTGTCCAGCCTCCCCTCCCAGCAGCGACCTTCGGCACCACCCCCTGTTTGAGAATTTGGCAGGCAAATATTGACCTACAGCATCCGGTTAAACATTTGTTTGGGGGAGAAGAGTGGATTTGTGGTGCATTTGGAGATGGAGACACGCTTTTGGGCTCCTGTACCTCCAAAACAACCTTAACACCGAGTTTACCAGATCCAAAACTCCCACCAGCAGAAGCAACTTTGCAAGTGGCTCCACTTTGCATACACTCCCTATGCTGGGAATATTCTCTTTTATTCAGAACCTTCAGTGAAAACGCAGGGCTTGGTATTTATTGCCACAGGGCTCTCTGGTTTGGGAATTTGCTTTGCTGAAACCCCCAGCTCTTCCCTCGCTGCGTCCCAGCTGCTGCTGTACCCAGTGTGAGGCACTGGTTTGACAGAGGGCAGGTGCCCAGGTGGCTCTGAGGGCCAGGCTGGGCTGAGCCAAGAGCAGCTGGTCCCTGCCCTGGGGCACAGCATGCCCCAGAGCTCTCCCAGGGCAGCTGGCCCCAGTGTCCAGGGCATGCACACACCGCTGGGGCACGGAGGAAAAGTCCTGGGGACAGGCAGAACTCCAGCTGTCCTGCCCTGTGTGGATTTGAGCCATCAGCAGGAGTGCTGGTGATCCTTCCTGCCTCTGCCCATGCCCTCAGTGGGAGAGGAGTCACTGAGGACCAGCAGGGAGCAGCAACAGGATCTTCCACTCATCCATTCCCTGCAGGAGCTCTTGGTTCCCAAACTCAGCCCAGACAATGGGTGACAGGTCTGAGCTCTGCAACCACATTTGGGAGCTGATTTCCCCTTTGAAAGCAAATCCTGTGCAGCAGAGTCCTATCCTAGATCCAGGGCTCCCCCAGAACACGAGAGGACAGCTCCTGAAGGAGGAGCTGTCACTTTGGCAGAGGAGCAGGAGAGCTGCAGCCAGCACACCCAGCCCCTCCAGCACAGAGCTTCCACACACACACCCGCCTCTGCAGCTCTTTCAAAGAGTTTATTAGAAGTAAATATTTACATCTATTGCAAATGATTAATAGGCAACACGGGACTGAGAGCTCCCCTTGGGTAGGGAAGGACAGCACTGGCCAACCACTCACTTCACCAGCTGCAGGTGGCAGCTGGATGGAAGCCCTTTCCCCTCCCAGGACAACCCACAGCAGGCTCCTCCTCTGCCCAAGGTGAGAGCTCCCTGCTCCCCTGATCCTGGCTCTGGCTAGGCTGGGAAAAGGGCTGCAACAGAAGTGAGGAAACTGCTCCTGCTGGTGGGGCAAAGAGCACCCTCTGTGCCTTTGGGGTGGGAACAGACAGTGCTGTCCCAAAGGAAAGGTCAAAGAGACCATGCTGGATTCACACCTCCTGCCTGTCACCCTACAAGGGCAGGAGGGGACAAAACTGAGCACCTTTTTGCTGTCCTGTCTTCCCCAGGAGCCTGACCAGCACGAAGGAGAGGATTAGAAGGATTTATTGAGGATCACGGCCAGTGCATAGCACACAAGGCATTCCTCGCCCCTTACATCATCGTGGGATGCTGGGGCAGGAACCAACAACAGCCCTACCCCACTGCTCCAGAAGCCAAAATCCTCATGGAAGCATCTAGTTCTGGCCTCCCTAGCGAGTCACATTCCCACCCCAATCTGCCCCTCTGCTGCAGCCCATTCCTACAGGAACTGGCAGAGCAGATGGGGTTTGTGCCTTGGCTGGCTTCCATTCCAGTCCTTGCCCTGGAGCCAGCACGGCAGCAGAAGGGCTCTGGTGAACCTCTCCTCCTGCCATGCAGGCTCTAACTCAGCTGGCAGAACCTAAAGTTCACAGAGCACCTCCTCTGGGCTTTGAGCACCAGCCATGGGGGGAGGAGATGCAGCTCCAAAGGCAGCAGCTCCCAGGCCCAGCTTCTGCCACCCCAGTGAGGCTCGGGAGAGGAAGGGAAGGGGAAGTGCAGGTGGCAGTAGCTAAACTGTTGTGTTTTGTCAAGGGGCACCTCTTACCCCTCAGCTGAAGGGGGAGGGTACCTGTGGTCCCTATTACTGTGGAGGGCAGCTCACAGTCCCCTGGGGATCAGGCACACACGGTAAGGAAAGCTCCAGGCCTCTCTGCAGGGGTGACAGTGACCTACAACGCCCAATATCTCTCCCAGCAGCAGCGGAGGTTTCTCAGTTATGGCTTTTTTTTCTTTTTCGAGATCCAGAAAGAGGTTAGAGACGTAACAAGTACACCTCCCCCTGCATCCTCTGCTCGGAAACATCTGACTCTGCCTCCTCCAAAAGCCACGCTGCTGGCTTCCAGCTCCAGCACAGCACTGTGGGACAGGCACAGGCTGCCAGGCCGGGGGTCACTACGCCAGGAGCCGGATGATGCCGTTGTCCGAGCCCAGCAGGAGGTGGCACTTTGTGGGCAGCACTGCCAGGCTGGTCAATGTACCCCGAAAGTTCTCTGAGCTCAGCTTGGTCGTGCTGGTGGGCAGGGCTGAGGACTCCAGCATGGAGTAGACCCCGATCTTGTTGGCCACAGTGCCAGTGACCACCTCGTTACCGTAGAGGTCGAACGCGTGGATGGGCTCGGAGGCAGATTTGTAGTGGTGCAAAGGTTTCTGCTCCAGCTCCTTCCAGACAGTCAGGGAATGATCCGAAGAGGAGCTGATCAGCACGTTGCCCTCTGCAGCCTGCAGGAGAGGAAAGGCCAGTGAACCAACATTCCTGTAAAAACTCACGATCTGGGGCTGCACGTGAGAGCAGCAGGTGGCTGCCAATGACCCAATGGTCACAGTGCAATCCCTTAGGACAGTCACAGCCATTTCCAAGCAGCTGGTGGGACTGATCATGTTAGCAAGGCCTTGGGTGGACACTGCAAGCTAAAGGATGATCTGGTAGCTGGCAATCTGCTCCAGGAGATGGGCTGTGCCTCTACTCAACAACACCCTGATACCTGACACAACTCATTCATCATCTGTTACTACTGCAGTGGGCAAAGGGATTACCACGCACCCTCCCTCTCCACTAAATCACCTGCCAAACTATTTTCCTCCTCAGGAGAAGGAACTGGGAGGCTCTCTCACAGCTGAAAATATTGCTGAGGGTAAGAGAAGCCCTGGAGCTGCTTATTAGCAGAGCTAGTGAGAGGGTAAACAACCCACACTGCTGAACTTTGTTTAACCCACGTTTGGGTCGAGGACACTGGAGACCCAGCACTGCTCCCTGGGGTGGGTAAATATGGACAAGAGTTACTCATTAGAGCAACACTCTCCCAGGGAAGCCGAGAGCCCCGTGGAGAAAGCAACACATTTGCTCCTTCACGGGAGCCACAGCTCCTCCCTGCCCTTGCTGCAGACCTGCCTGGCAGGGATTGAAACCCAGGAAGGCTTAACTCTGGCAGCACGAGTTGGACCAAGAACAGCTGGCAGCAGCACTAACCATGGGGCAGGAGAGCTTGGGCAGCCTCTTAGGGACGCTGCAAGGGATGGAGGAACGCTCCAGGATGGAGCACACAAGCCGTGAAGGAAGGATGCTCCACGCGGCCTCAGAGCACCGATGAGGCCCCACCCTGATCACAGCTGAGCCTCTCACCTTGATCTGCAGGATGTCTCCCTCATGGGCAGGCCAGCCCCGCATGATGAGCCCCGTCCTGGTGTCCAGCAGCACGATGAAGCCGGAGGAGAAGCCGGCCATGACGCTGCGGCCGCTCGGGCTCACGGCCAGGCAGCGGATGAGCCCCGCGCTCACGCCGCTGGCCAGGCGGAACTCGTGCTGCAAGAGAGACAGTCCAGCTGGGGGATGAAGCTCAGGGGAGCTGGCATGTAAGGGACAAGCTGGTTTCCATGGAGTCATCTGGGATTTGGGCTTTGGGCCAGCTGTGATGCCATCATTAAGCACAGGGCTGGAGGAAGGTGACTCACAGAGCACCACATCCCTACCTGTAGTCCCGGCTTCCTGTGGTCGATGAACCTCAGCACAGAGTCTGCGCTGGCCACAGAGATGCTGTGATAGGGAGGTGGCATGGTGGTCACAGCTGTGATGGGGACTTTGCTGTCTAACTCATCGAAAGTCCGCAGAAGTTTGCCTGTGAAAGGACAACAGAGATAGGGCAGGACAAAACACAGAGCAAATCTCCACTTCTGTGCTGGTTCTTAACAGGAGCCATCCAAACATAGCGCAGCCCCTGCCTGTAAGGGCTGGACCAGCTCACTCCAGTTCCTCACCCTTGCCCTTCTTACCCGTGAACTGGTCCCAGATGTGCACGGTGCCATCACAGCTCACCACGTGCTGCGGTGCCTCCAGCTGGCTCACGTAGAACACAGACTTCTTGTGCTCGGCGTAGGTGAAGCGCGGCGGCACCTCGCTGGTGCCATCCCCGTAGTTGTACAGGGGCCAAAGCCGCACGGTCTTGTCCTTGCTGCCACTCAGGAAGAAATCCTCGCTGCCCAGCGGCGCCACGCACTTGATGGCCCCGGAATGCCCTGAGAAGCTCTGCAGCTTGATCTGGTGGAAGTGGAAGCGGGGGTCGTGCTGGCTCACGCCGATCTCGTACTGCCAGTAGGCCAGCCAGTTCCCACACAGCATGTGGGTGCTGCGGGGCAGGTCGTGCTTCAGGGCGTTGTCCTCGCTGCACGAGCTGGGGACGAACCCATCGGTGCCAGCGCTGAGGCGGAGCAAGCCCAGACCCTCCCGCTGTGTGTCCACGGGCACCTGGATGCGGTTCCCCACCAGCACGCTCCCGAAAGTGCCAGAGTGAGTGTCCTCCTGGGGGCTGCAGAAGGGCTCAGCCCCTCGAGGGTCTTGGTCTGAGCCCACCGCGCTCGGTGCTTGTTCCAGGCCGACCACCTGCAGGTTCTGGGGGTTCACGTTCTCCAGGTGGAGGCTGGCCAGCTTCTCAACCAGCGAGTGGTTGGGCACAACCGTCCGGATAACGTCACCTGAGGAGACACAGACAACGTGGCTGCAAGGGAAGCAGTGTCCCCATCATCATCACCATCCCCCACCATCAACCCCTGAGCAGGGTCAGCACAAGGCTGTGGACACAGCACCCCACATCTGCTCCCAGCCGAAGCAGCCTGAAGCCCAGTGGGCTCCCAACCCAAGAATCAGCCCAAGCCATGCTGTAGAAGCTGTGGGTTTCCCCCAGCAGCCCTGTGAGCTGTGATTTCTCTGCAGTTCAGGCCCAGCACGCGTGCCCAGAGCACGGAGCTCCCTCACAGATCCCTGGAGCTGGTGGCCAAGGCGTACCAAGCAGGCAGGAGAAGGGGATGTAGGTGATGTAGGCCATCTCGGGGTTGAACACCTTCTGTAACTCCACCAGCACGGATGGATCCAAGGCCAGCAGCTTCCCATCTGAAAGGGGCACCTCCATCACTGGCACCTCACAGCTGCTCAGAGACTCTGCTGTCAACCCCTGGACAAGAGAAACAAGATCAGATAAACCCCAAGACGAGATGCTCTTACCACACAAACACAGCCAGGCACACTCACCACATTCCCACATCTGGGGCAGTGCAGGAGGACCTTTCCTACATCACTGACCTGGTCCTGCAGCTCCTGCAGCAGCGAGAATGCCCCAAAGAAGTTTCTCACTGTGTCACTCAAGTGCTGCTGCACCATCTCCTGCCCAATCCGCAGGCAGATCAAGGCAATGAGGCTGATTGTCTTCACGCACAGGACAACACGGGCCTGGGCTCCACTGGGGAAACTGAAGAGGACATCCATGACCAGCCTGCCCTCCACACATCCCTTTCCCCATCCTCTGCCTCATGCTTCCTGCCTTTTCTGTGTTATCAGAATGCTCTCAGGAGTGTACCAGTGCAAGGAGATGCACATCAGGGCAGAAGCACCCCCCCAGCCCCGGGAGCAGTAAGGCCCCCACACAACCATTCCCAAATCCCTGATTTTGTGCCGATCCTGCAGCGCTCACCCGACAGCTGGTGAAGTGAGGAAGCCCAGCACTGGGAGCAGCACCTCCTGACTGATCTTGGGGAGGATGTCCATCAGTGTGGTGTCAGAGAGACACACCACGATCTTCTGTGTCAGCGTCACAGCGGCCAGGAGCCCGGCCTCCTTCCGGCTGTTCAGCCGGCCACCGCCCGAGCCACTGCCAGGTGCAACCTGTGGAAGGGACTCCTTCAGTGCCAGGGCCACCACCTCCCCAGCAGGACACAGCAAAGGTGACCCCGGGGTCACCTGAGCTCAGCCTCAAAGCCAGCACGGCACTGCTGGTCACAGCTCCTGGAAGAGGAGCCTGAGCACCAAGTCTCAACAGCAAAACGTGTCTGGCGCTCAAGTGATGAGCCCAAAAACTGTCAGGCACCTGTCAGCACAAGAGAAGAGCCTGGAGAAAATGGGGAATGACACCCCCAAGCTCACAGGTTTCCTCTGCAGAGCATCTCCCTGCACAACATCCCCACAAGTGGGAAGCTCAGTAGCGAGACCACCAACACCACACTGGCCCAAACCATCCTGGACACCCCAGAGCATCATTTGCCAGCACAGAAAGAGGGGAGACTCTTATATACACACGATTTAAAAGCAAGAATCAGTGTCTCCATCCCACAGTCTGCAGAGGAACAGCCCTTGCATGAAATATCCAAGCACAAATTATGGGCAAACCCACTGCTGACTTCTAGAAATCCAGCTGCTAATAATTACATGAGGGAGAACTGCACATCCTTCTTCTGCTGACAATGTGCTGCTGCTGTTATGGCAGTGCCAAGGAGTTAATAACATCAGCAGCAACCCTAAAATATTTCTTTCTAGATTGTCCTATTTCCTAACTCCTAGACAAATCAAACACTCAAGAAAAGAGAGCCAGTAACAAAACCCACAGACAATTCCCAGTTCCTGCTATATTTCTTGTACACCTGCCATCTTCCAGCTCATCACAGAGGCTCTTCCTCTCACAAAATAGCCACCCTGCCAAATCCTGCAAGAAGGATTGACTTTATCCTATTTGTGACCCGCGAGTTCCATCGCTCCAGCATCAGGTTGCCAAATGCTGTTTCACAGGGGTATTAATCCCCTCCGTGCCCCCAAGCAATGAGCTCAGGAAAGCAAAGCAGAACAGCTGGAGCTATGATTGCAACTGGGTGGAGAATGATTTTGCTGAAAAATGGGATTTTTTCCCCTGAAAAATCTCCCCTTCAACACTGGAAAAACTGACAATGCCTTTTTGTTTTCTTTAAATGAACAGCTGTGGCCTCTTTTCCTCTATGTTTAAATTATCAGAAAGCTACTGAAGTTTTCCATTTAAACGAGAATCCATAACCAAAGTGTTTACCACTAAAAGAGGGAGCAATATGAAAAATAAGCCTGCTTAAAACATTCAAAACCTTTTTCTTTTTAATGAAAAATTAAGTTTTTCAACCAGCTGCATTATACATTTCCTTCTTGCTATGAATTTCAAGCTGAAAAGTTGGTGAGCCTTGCCAGGGTTTTTTATACAGTTGAAAACCCGTTGGTCTCCCCCCAGCTCACCCCTATCTACCCACACAGACCTCTGAGAACACTCACTCCAGCAACCCCACAGCAGCCCAAGCTGCTCCTCCTGCCTGTTATCACAATCCCACCCTTGTGCCAGCTCTGTTTGGGCACAGAAAAGCAGAAGAAAAGCTTTTTTTCTGGTTTCACAAGGTCTGACAGGGAAAGAGGGGTATGAACACAGCCGTGTGCTTTGCTGGGAGCAGTCTGGAGCTTGTGGCAGGGGGTGAAAGTGCCTCTCCTGCCCTTCTCAGCCAACACAGCCAGAGCTGCTCAGCCCACACTGGCCCAGCCAAGCTCAGCTTTTATGCAGGAGGCTCCTGGTGAGGCTGGACTATTTTTCTTTACATCTTCCCTTTGTGCCTGGACACAGCTCTTGCCCCAGGAGAGGGGAAAAAAAGGCAATACTGACCAGATAGCTGATGTAGGGCAGGTACTGGTAGGTGAGGACAGGCTCTCCATACAAATATGCCACGTGCACGAGGCAGGCCAGCACTGGCTTGGACACCTGATCTCCCAGCACGGGCCGTTTTTGGTAGATATTTCCCGTACTCAGGGGACTGTTCTCGTCGCTGCTCGGTACAAACTGCTGCCTGGTCGGGCCTGCCCAGAAAACAACACATCACGAGCTGAAGCAGCAGCCACACCCAAGCCACCAGCAGACAGATTAGGGCACAGCCCACCCGGGGACCCGGGGAGGAGGCATTACCGACGTAGCAGGAGGTGAGCAGCCGGAGCAGGTTCCTGGCGATGAAGCGGGACGTGACGGTCGGGCCCAGCTTGGCCGAGAGCCACCTCACCATCTTACAGGCTGTGTCTGCAAAACAACAGCAGTCACAAGGACAGCGCCCTGCATGGCTCAGATCAGCTATCAGTCCCTGCTGCCCCAAGCCTGACTCTCAGAGCCACATGCAGGCCTGGCCTCTTCACCCTGGTTTCATCCCTGTCCCCAAGCTGGGAGCACAAACACCCCCAAATCTGGACCCGCTTCTCCCCAGGCTCTGCCCAACAGCCTGCATGCTGGCAGGGCCTTACCCAGCAGTATGGTCTGCTCTTTGTCATCAGAGTGATCCGGCAGCTCCTCTCCCTCCCCATCCTCTGGCTCACTGCTGTCATCAGCCAGGGTGACATCCACGGAGGCCCCAGCAGCATCCACGACCACCGTCAGCTCCGCATCGACCGCCGCGTCCTCGTGCTCCTCTTCCTCGTGCTCCTCTTCCTCCTCCTCCGAGTCCTCGCTCTGCTTCAGGTCCTGGCTGCTGTCCATCGACTTCAAGCTGCTCTTGTCCTTCTGGGAGTCCCCATCAGCAGGCCTGTCCTCGCCCAGGGACACCTCGCTGGCGCTGCTCTTGTCACTCAGCCGGCCCAGGCTGAGCGATTCCTGCTCCTGGGGCTGCAGGGATTCCCCGACGTAGAGGCCGCTCTGGAAGTCCTCACCCTCGGGCAAGTAGGCCTGGTCATGGAAGCTGACCCCAGAGGTGTAGTCCAGGAGGTCAAGCGCAGCAGAGCTGTGCTCCACGTCCATCTTGATCTCCTCCCCAAACACACACGACACCGGGCTCTCCCCTCCGCTCTCATCGTCCTCGGCGGCGCCGAGCAAGGATTTGCTCTCCTCCTGCGAGCTCTCGATGCCCACGAGGATCTGCAGGATGTGGGGCAGCAGGTTCAGGAGGAAGGACTGCAGCCCCAGGCGCACGATCAGCTGGGCCACAAAGCAGTCTGTGTACAGGTAGAACCTGCCGTGGCGGGAGCAGGGCGTCTCGTAGGCTCCGATCAGGGGCTTGAGCAGGTATTTATTGGCATTCTTGGGCCCGAGGGATTTAGCTATGGGTTCAAAGAGGTACCACGCTGCGTAGACGGCGGTGTTTTCCTCGGACATCAGCGATAATATGAAAGGCAGAAGAATTTCCAAGCCCTCAGGAGTGATTTCAGAAAGGATCCCCTCCAGCTGCTGCCACAGCTGGAAAACAAGCTCCCGGCCTTGCCCTTCATCCTCGATCTTCTTTGCCTGATAGGTGAAAATGAACTTGTGCAGAGCTGGGAAGTACGTGGGGAAGGGGACGATGGAGCTGAAGGGGCTGAGGAGCTGCGTGGGACAGGGCGGGGGGAGGCCCTGGGAGATGGGTTTGTATTCAAACAACTGCACGGCGCCCTTGCCCAGCCTGCCCTTCAGCAGCTTCTCCACGGGCACGCTCAGCTGCAGCAGGACGTGCAGCACGTGCTGCAGCGGGGCCGGGATCTCCTTGGGGTGGTAACGGCACAGGTTCCGCACCATCAGGAACCGCTCCAGCAGGGACGCGTCGGCCTTCGAAGGACGAAGCCTCGGTGCAAATATGATCTCAGCTACCAGGATGCCCAGGGCTTGCATGTCCCTCTGGAAAAGGTCTGAGAGACCCAAGGGTGGCTCTTCCCACGGCTGCTCCATCAGCTGCATCTCGCTGCTTAAGCCTTTCACCAAGAAATTGTCCAGTTTCTCCAGTTCCTCCAGGGCCTGGAGGGGATTGAAGCCTTCAGGAAGTGTGATCTTCACGTCAAGCTGATCCAGAGCCCCTCCCTTGCTCCGGCGGAGCGGTCGGACCCCCGAGGATTTGCCATCGGTGGCGTAAGCAGGGAGGGTGGAAGGCTGTGCTGGAGGCACAGTGGCACAGGGCTGGTCAGCGGCTCTACCAGGAGCAGAAATGGAATCCAGGGCTTCCGTGCCTTGCTCCAAATCATCCTCACCAGCGATGGGTTTCTCCCCAGACCAGGTGGTTTCACTGGGAGTAGCCTCCAGGACCAGCCCGTTGACCGCATCCGTCACCGGGCCTTGGATGTCCTCCAAAACCACGGTCTCACGGATGTTCTGGAGCAGAGGCCGGGCAATGGCTGGAGCTTCAGCAGGAGTGTAGGCAGGTCCCACCATGCGCCTGGGATGGGGCTGGTCAAAGAGCTGCACCACCCCGTAGGTCGTCAGGTGCGTGTGGTTGTCAACCAAGTGGAGGCAGACGTTCTTCTCCTTGACTGCATCCTTGCCCAGCAGCTTGTAGCCAAAGGTGAGGTCAATCCAGTGGTGCAGGTCCTGGGAGACCTCCCGGCTCTCCAGCAGCATGCGGTGAACTTCGATGAACTCCTCGTAGGAGCTGCACCACGACGGCACATCCAGGTCGGGCATGTCCGGGTGGATGGAGCGGAAGATGGAGGGGTCCGTGTAAAACTCCGGGATGCACTCGTCCGGCGTCCAGCTCTGCATGCGCTCCATGCTGGCTGGGTACTCGTTGGGCTCCCACTGGGACCTCACGTGGCAGCACAGCACGGCCTTGGGCGTCCTGCGGGCCGTGTACACGTAGTAGGTGATATCCGAGAGGACGTCGGAGATGTGATGGGGGACGTGGAGCTGCTCCCCGCTCGACCCCCCCGCGACAAACGCCTGCTTGGTCATCTCGTAGGTGAAGTCCAGCTGCTTGTCCCCCTTGTTGAGGCGGAACTTGGATTTCCTTAGGTCCCTGAACTTGCCGTTTTTGGTAGTGAAGTCCACCACCCACGGAAGAACCGGGTGGTAATTGGGGTCTCCCATTCTCCTCCCAGCCAAGCTGTTCAGACGCATAAGGTAGTCAAAGTTGCTGACCTGCCCGTGCACCCACTGCAACACCAGGTCTCGGAGGTCCTTCTGGCAGGCACTGCATGTCACCTCCTGCCTTTGCACGCAGCTTTGCTCGCTCTCTCGTTCCAGACCACCCTCCAGATTCTCTTCCTCCTCCCCCGGTCCCTCGTACCCTCTGAAGTTCACACGCAGCCGGCTGCACAGCTTCTCATCCACGGCCACGTCCCGAAGGGAGAAATCTCCACAAGCCAGACCCGCCTGGTGACAAGCCCTCATGGCCTGCAGCACGTGGAAGAGGAGGAAGAGGATTTTGGCGTGGCTGTTGGTCAGCTTGGCGGGGCTGAAGGTCACGATGTCGTGCAGGCAGTACTGCACGTAGGGGTAGACGATGTACAGCATGTCGGCCGACTCCAGCAGCGCCTCAGCCTGCAGCACGTTGGGGCACAAGGGCACCCCTTTGGCCATGCTCTCCTTGGCAGGGGACGTGCCAGGCACGTTCCTGCCCACCTGGAGCACGGGGCAGCCGTAGGCTCTGTGCAGGGCAGCGCGCAGCGCGTCCAGCGCCGGCACCGTGGGCGGCGCGTCCGGGCGCCGGTAGGGCCGCGCGTACAGCCCGTGAGCCCGGCCCCACAGGTTGTGGTAGTTCTGGGTGGCCACGCTCTGCATGAAGCCGTGCAGGGTGTCCACGCTGCCGCCGCAGCGCTGGCCGGGGGGCTGTGCCCGCAGCGGGTAGCCCAGGCGGGCCTTGCGCAGCCCGTGGATCTCCACCCGCGTCCAGCCCGCCGGGAGCTTCTGCACCGAGTGCTGCAGGAACGTCCTGAGCTCCACCTCGCTCAGCCCCTCGGGCCGCGGGCAGGCCGCCGGCAGCACCCGGCGCTCCTTGAGGCTCTGCAGCCATTTCGCCGGGACAAAGGCGGTGACGTGGGTCCTCTCGGGGGCCAGCTGCCGGCGGTCGATGTTCAGGTCCTTCTCCACGCTCCGCAGGAAGCCTTCCATGCTGGATTCTGCCGGGAGAAAGGTGGTCCAGACAGGCTGTGAGCGAGCGGAGCGGCGCAGAACCACCCTGCCCTCCCCAGCGAGCAGCAGGTCTCACTTCCCCATTGGCACCCGGGTGAAAAAAAAAAAAGCTGGTTTGAGGAGCTTGGTCACTGTGTCCGTGTGTGGGGGGTGAGAAGGGACCAGCCCTGGCTGTGAGGGACAAGGTGGGACCTCTGCAGCCAGGCAGGGTGACCCAATGGGGCTTCCACTGCCCCAGGCTCAGGGAGGGGGACATGGTGGGGACTTGCACACCCAAGCGCTGGGGGAAGGGACATGACGGGACCTCTGCAGGCCTAGGGGTGGTGGGGGGACACGCAGTGGCACATCCACAGCCAGAAAGTGGGACGTGATGGCACCTCTTCAGCCCCAGGCTTGAGGGACACAACTGGACATTCACAGCCGCAGGAACTGACAAGGAACACGATGGGATGTGGAGTGGGACATCTGCAGCCCCGGGGCTGGCGGTGGGGACACACTGGAACCTCCGCAGCTGGAGAGGGTACACGATGGGATCTCCGCAGCATAAACCCCGTGCTGGGGACACAAGGGGACCTCTGCAGTCCCAGGGACAGGGGCCACGGGGGCGACACAGAGGATGCTCAC
>VZTG01007658.1:0-140854 GCA_013397845.1 Melanocharis versteri
GGCACCAGTGGGACTCACGGAGCAGTGATATTGTTTTTATTCTGTCTCTGTCATGCCTCATCACCCCCCACCTATTTTCCATTTCTTTCTTTCTCCTTTTCTTTTTCTCTCATATTTACTAAACAATAAAACCCATATTATTGTCACTGGCATATGGTCTCATTTGCACCTTAATTGGGCAGAGGAATTTCCAAAGAGCCTTAATAATAATTGGATCCTAACATTGGATCATAACACAGGCAGAGCAATCTGCCCCTGGGTTTGTGCAGCCAGCACCTCGCAGAGCCTTTGAGCCCCACAGCAGCACCAAGCAACAGCACTGAGGGCTGGGGAGATGCTCCAACAAGAGAGTAAGAAAAGAAAATTCTCAGTTAGGATGCCCAACACTCAGCGATTGCATTTCATGATGGAACACTCCAAATGAGGATCCATCTGAGCATAAATTACACCTTTCTTTCAGAGTTAGTGGAAGCATCATTTGGGGAAGAAATTATCACAGCGTGTATAAACACCAGGATATGAAACACACCAAAATACCTTCTTTGGTGTAGAATGTCAGTGCAAAAATAAGTTGCTTTGGAATGTTCAGGAAAGTGTCTTTAAAAGGTTCAGATCAAACATACTGATCAGCGGGTCTTACCGATCGACACATGAAAGGCCAGAGTTACTGTTTCTACATTAGCCCTGCTATATTTACAGGAGGATTCCAAAGGATTTGATTCTAAATACATGTAGTGCTGAATATGTCATGAGACCCAAAATAAGCAGGAACTATTTCTGTCAAAGAATGACCAAAAATATCCACATAACTCTGAGCATCGTTTGAAAACTATCTCCCTTGCTGTAACCTTGTGGTTGATGAACCTACTGAGCATTCACAGGCTCTTAGTGACTGTGGGAAACTCACCAAGTTATCCCATGGAAAAATAGGGCTTTACATGTCATAGAAAGCTCTCAGCCCATTTTTTGACAAAAGGCAGTAGGGTTTGCTAGATGGACTTTTTAGCAACTGAATCATGGATTTTTAAAGACCAAGTACTTTGGGTGAATTTTTCCCAAGACATAGGTCTAACTGAACAAAAGTCAGGGTGAATTTTCATTTGCTAGCTTACTTAAACAGGAAAATGTAATTTCATGTGATCAAGACTGATCTTCCATCATCTGACAATTCCCAAGTCTTGAGAATTCATTTAGAAATATGCTTGATGTCAAATACTAAACCAACTGGAAGCCAGCTGTAGAGAAAAAGGGAAGCCAGGAATGTTGTGAAAAAACCCATGGTTTCTAAACTCCAATTTCACCACTTGCTTTCACAGCAGAACCGTTAAATTAAAAATATGCACTTCTCAAATATTGCAATTTAACTTTGGGACTCATTTCTCTTTGTCAAAAGTATTTTTATTTTGTCCAAACTTTGCCTGTTTGCTGAAGAAGAAATTTACAAGGTTTCAAGATTTTTTCCAGGAACCAGACGATACTTCCATTTTTGGAAATTCAAAACTGTCCAACATAGAATTCTCAGGAAAAGGAGTCTTTCTACTGATTCTCCTGAGTATTTATTAAGCAATAAATTCCACAGATCAATTTATTTTTCCTGATAACAAAGAAGAATTTATAATCTTAGTTGGTCCAATTAATAAAAAATAAGGGCAAAAAGAACAGAGGTACAACAAAAGAATTACAGCATCTCATGCACTCTTACCAAGGCATATAATCCGTTAATATGTGTTAATTACTCTTTAAACAGTTACTGTAGAGGTGAGGAGTATAGGACTCAGGTGAGTAACCTGAGTGTTGGAGTAGCTGATGAAAGTGGCATCGAATGCTGGAAGAAAAGCGAAAGCTTGTTTAGAAAAACCCCCAGTGGCAAACAAGAGATTTTCAACAGCTGGGCAGGAGTTGTGCTCTCAAATACACCCAAAAAACGTACAGTGGGTTATTTCTTGTATTGCTGTTTATGTTACCCATTGTCAGACATAGTGACACACCAGAATGAGAAAACTGCTAAAAATATTATCTCCAAAAATCTGAGAATTAATCACTATGGTTTTGAATTATAAGCACAATGGTTTCCTTTGAATCATTCATCAAAAAGACTGGGAATTCTACGGTGTCAAGATCCGGTGTTAGGATCCGATCATTATTATTATTAAGGTTCCTTAGAAATTCCTTTGCCCCAATTAAGGTGCAAACGAGACCATATGCCAGTGACAATATTATGGGTTTTATTATATAGTAAATATGAGAGAAAGAGAAAGAGAAAGAGAAAAGAAAAGGAGAGAGAGAAAGAAATGGAAAATAGGCGGGGGANTGGGATGGCAGCTGGAGGCTTTGGCCTATTGCGGATGCATACCTTTCCCTCAGCCTGAGGTGATGGAACAATGGATTCCCTTTAATCCAATCAGCAGTTTTTGGTTTACAGTCCAAAGTTCTTCGGGGAGATACCTGTGGCTGTAGTTTCTTTAAAACTTTATATCAATGTTTGAGACATAAACTATTTTCAGTCCCTGACATACGGCTGTTGTGATTTCTTCAGCTCTTTAACTTTTACAGCAGCAGCTCAATATCCCACTGCATGAGTTGTTGTGGATGCTGAAAGCTTGGCGGCAGAGAGCTTTTTCAGTATCTGCCTCTGTCCGTGAGCATTCTCACTTTCTCACGGAGCTAGCTGCAAAACAGCTAGCGAGCTTTTGTAAATAATTCTTCTATCTTGCACCTGTGAGGTGTTTTTGCACTTTGTTATTGTAAGACTGAAGGACTGTTTAGGAAATGTGTGTTTTTAGGATCTAGCCAATAGCCCTGGGGGGTGGTCAGCTAAGATCCAATAGCTTTCTATAACCTAGAGTATAAAACCCTTCTGTATATAAATAAAAAAGGCATTTCTATCTAGTTACTCCTAAGTTCGGTTCTCTCCTTCCTCCCCAGGCCGTGTCCGTCATTGCAATAAGTTGTGTATATCCAGGAGACCTTTCAAATAACCTCCAAGAAAAGTTAAAATTACAAAATTTATAGGAATTTATATGCTGCTGAAAACAGAGAATTGTTTAAATATAAAAAAAAAAAGAAAGAAAATAAGAATTTCACAGGTGACTCCTCCTGCTAATGTTAGGTCACCATATATATGGCATGTGTGTGTATATACATATATATATAAGAGATGAACCTAACTTGGAACAGCAGACTTGAACCCTGAAGTTTTACTTTTATCATTTTTATCATTTTCAAGTCATATAAATCAACACAAGTCTTTAGTGAATAATTCTAAACAATGAAAACACCTATTCTTAAATAACAGAGAAAATATCTTTGAGAAGGAGTTGATGGAACAGGGGAGAAATTGAACATAAGCAACTTCATCAAAATGCAACTACTGCAAATAGATACCTACTGTGGTCTAATTTCTACACAGTGGGCATGCAGGAAGGAGGGCTCCTAACTAGCAGCTCTCTGGCTAAAACACAGGGAGGGGTTTCCAAAATAGTCTCTACATCTGTTTTTCAAAGAGGTATCCCACAGCTTCCCTCTCCAGTGCATGAGGACAAATCAGCCAGCATATCTAAGACTCAGCTCTAACAACCTGATTGTTTTCCCCTCCTGTTACCTGGCTGAGAACCTTGTTCCACATCTCCTTTTTTCATTGGTTCCACAACCAAGTATCCGACTAAGCAGTGAGTGGAACTCCTGCTACTGCAGGATGACTTCTCTCTCAGTGCCAGCCAGCACCATGAGGGATGGCCAGAAGTATGTTTGAAGTAGATTGTTTCATGGTAGTGACATTAAACAGCACAAAACCAGTTCTCTTCTATTCCTTGCCCTCACAGTGGAAGAAAACCTTTAGAGCCATGTTTAAATAGTCACAGTTGTACCCACCTGCACATGCACACACGATGTTCTGTCAGCAGTGCTTGGCTGAGAGCAGCTGATAAACCAAACTCCTGAAGAAAAACAGAACATTAGGAAACAGATTTAGGTACAGGTGGCTGGAATAAGAGCTTCCTTACATATCCTAATATGTTAAAATACCAGTTTACGCTCCATAGGCTTGTTACACTTGGACATTAAACTAACGACATTAAGCCTGACTTTTTCAATGTTATTTGTTTTGATTTGGGATTTTTTTCTTAGACACAAAGAACTATGCAATTAATAATGTAGTTCCAGTACAATATTAAATTAATTATTTGTATTAGACAAATATGGTCATACAAAGCGAGGCTAGAAGCCAGATTTGCTGAAATTCAGTTATTTTACATCATACAATATTTAAATTGAACACTTTTTCTTAGCTTATTACAAAAACAAACTACAGAAATATGGGGCTTTTTCTTGTTTTAAGCTGAAGAAATTCCAGAGTCGTTCTAATTTTAAACATTTTTAAAGAGGTCATTACACTGTTGATTTTGATGCACAGAGGTAGAAATTCATTATCAGATATTGCATGTTCACATCACTTATTATGATGCCTCCTTCTGCTAAAATATTTCAAGAAGAGGAATTCAATCATTTCTCTACAAGATTGACATAAAATGCCACAAAACCAAAGCCAGCTAAATTCAGCTTCTACAGCAGTAGAAGTTCTAATCTTCAATTCATAATGCTTTGGAGCTAACTCCAGTAAAGAGCAGACAGGTTTTATGGTTTCATATTGAAGCCTCTGAACTTCCCTACATCTAAAAGCTTTTACAGAAAAATATTTCAACATGAGTTGCTTTACAATGCTGGGTCATTCTCACATATCTGCTAAAATGGAAATTAGAGGTAACTGACAGCAAACTCAGGATTGAATCCAGGGAAAACTATCCAAATGAATGAGAAGAGAGGTAACCCTCTGCACAAAGCTAAGTTTTGGATGGCATGTGTCCTAGCAACAAATATGGGAAGTTCCTGAATTCACCAGTGGAAGAAGGAATTTTTCTCATTTGATACAATGCCCTTGAAATGATGTATTAGCTGCATTCACGTTATTGTCTCCCCAATGTTCTTCCCAGTGAATTACTGTGGTCCCCCAATCTATTGCTGCAGAACTTTGCTACACTTAGTGCTTTGCAAGGACAAAACAAAAGGAGAACTCCTGCCCAAAAAGCTTTAATTACCATGCAGGTGGAGTCTCTGTTGGAAAACAGTAGGCCTTAGGAAAATAAATTTATAGTCTTTCAAACCCACAGTCACTTTCCTCCTTCAAAGAGCAGTGAGCATTCCTCTTTTCTTCCCCTACCCCTTCCCCAGTGCTGTTAAATGCATCTCTGAAAACTCATATCTCTGTCCCGAATTTAATAATTTATAGCTCTGCTACTTCATGTGGAATAACCAGAGAGCCTGCTTCTAAATTAAGAACTTCTTCAATTATCTTATTGCTAGCTGCATGTTAGCAGCATTTAAATTAATGAGAAGAGCATTCATTAAAGATAGCTAAGGGACATGTCTGGGAATACATAATGTGCAAGCTCCAGCTTTTGTCACAGTAACTGTACTAAGTAAAGGAAGTTCCACTTTAACCCCCATTTCTACAGATAGGTCTGTTCACCCTTCTATACACTTTCTATGCAGTTAAGCAACATATTTCTTTTCTTTTGTGAGTTCTAGTTTGCCCTAAACATTGATTAGCTTAATTTTAGGTAATTTGCTTTTACCAATTTTTGTATCTCTCAGGCTGAAGTCTACCCAATTCAGCCTCCAGCAGGGCTGGGATTCTAGTTCACAAATGAAGAATGTATTTTATAGAGGCAAACTGTAAGAACATTTCTTTAGGACATGTACTGCTATATCACCATGGTTGGTTTTAAAGGAGGAGTTTTCTGCAGTACACACTAGATAATAATAAGTCAAAAAAAATAGACTTTTGCATACGTATTTAAAACCAATTTAGAGGCAACAGACATATTTTTGCTCCTTCAGACTTAGACCATGTGTTTCAGGGTTAAATGTTAACAAAGGCTGCTTAGAAAGAACAGAAATCCTGTGCAGTATTTTCTGGTGCTTATTCCCTGAAAGATAAACACCAGTGTCTTCTGACATGATACAGTCACTTTGATTAGGAAGAAGTATCATTATGGTAGTGACACATTGAACCTATAAATTGTAATTAGTGAATTACACTATAGATTCTTTCAGCAAAGACCATAGTCATGATAAAAGACAATTCACTAAGTCAGATATACAGTGTATATTTTGTCAAATCCAGGCTGTTAAACAGGTAGCCCTCACTTATTTCTCAAGGAGGAGAGAAAGGTAATCTGTTTAATGCTTTGCCTGGGGAGTCAGGCAGTCTGGATTCTGTTCCCAGCTCAGACCTACACCATTAGTCAAGTCACATCATTTCTCTGTTCTTCATCCCACATTCTTAAATGAGATAATAACATTTCTCTTATTATTTGGTCCCTTCCAAATGTACGTTCACCATGACAGCAGCCCATTCTTACTATATATGTCTAACTCTCCTGTGCCTCGGATTTTATTTGGGTTTTCTAAACGATTCCTTGTTTTACTAATAACAATGGAATTCATTGCAGTATTCATTTATAAGGCTAAAACTTACAATAAAGTCCCTAAAGCTGCCTAAATAAGAAAGAAGTTGAGACCCATTAAAAAAAATAAGTAAAGAAAAAGGAGAGAATTCAAAATTAGAGAAAAATTACCCTCTCATCAGCAAAATTACTCCCTTTCTGTTGCAACTTGGCAGTCAAAATCATCAAAGAGAAGGGCAGTAAATCAGTGTACTTATGCTCTGGCTTTTTAGAACAATGAGGAAACAGATTTACTTTCAAAATTTGAAATGTTTAAATAAACTTTTTTTTTCTGCACCTGCTTACCCTTTGTTTCTTGGTTTGTTTGGTCCTTTTATTGTTTTTTCCTATTCTGCAGTGAGTTTTGCTTTTGCTAACAATAGCTCTCATTCAGGCCCTTTTTTTAATCCCTTCATGATTATACATATTACAAACAAACACGAAGTTGTATTCACCCAAGAATAAATTCTCAGAATTGTCTTCATCATCTGGTTTTCTTCACAGCATGTCTACTTTTTCTTCATGCGAACCCTAGTAAGACCCTCCTGCCTACACTGAGAACCCCTAAAGAATTGTAGACCCCTCAGCGCACATGGGAATCCTAATGCTGCTTGCTGTTAATATATTTCCGTTATGGATCCTGTCAGTAGCCTTAAGGAACATCAGACTGAGCACACAAAAAATACTGGTGTCTTCATGGGCTAATGCTCCCAACAGGAAATCTCATTAAAATTAGTGGAAGTTCCAATCAACATATTTTATTAAAGCCTTGTTCAGGGGATTAGCAGAGGTGTATACATCAGCTCTTTTTACAACTGACACACTGTTCACAACAAAAGCCAAAGCAGTGGAGTGGCACCTAATCTGTATTCCGGGCTAGATATTCCCAGTAAGGATTAGCCCTGCAAGGCTTCAGCACAAACCCACTCACACAGGTTGTGGCTTTCAGGCAGGAAAAACGTTCATGTTAGTCCCTCTGTGTCGACAGAATATGCACTCAGTTTCTCAGACTTCACATGCACATAGGCAAGAGTTTTCCTTTTGATGAAGAAAATCGAGTCAATCCACATTCTCAGCTGGGATTCTCAGGTTGCAGGTGGAGTGACTTTAGCATATATTTCACTGCTTGGTCTGCTGTCCTTCTGAGCCAGCAGCTTTCTTGCCTGCACCTCTGTGACTGAACAAGGTTCCTGCCTCACAGGGCACAAGCTTCCGGTCTTTAGGGACTACAGCTTGGAAGAGGGAAGATCAGACTTTTGCCCTCTCGTGCCAATTTAAGTACTGCCAATGCGACTTCACTGCCACGCATGAAACATCAAATAGAAATTGAGATGAGATCAGCACGTAAAATGACAAGATATAGTCAGATACAGTGCAGGAACAAGTGAACTGGCCTGCTAGAAACTGGTTTTATTTAAAACCCAACAAATTTTCTTTGTCCACGATCAATCTAGGAGAAGGAGATTTTGGCTACAAAGCAGTATTTCCTAACAGGATACTGTGTTTATCCCTTATTACTCCTGCCTTTCCCTGGGATTTGCAGTTATAAATTACTGTATAGTGTGTGTCCCACATTGTGAAAATTCAATGAGAAAGGAAAAAATGACAAAAGCTAAAACCAGTCACAAATCCAAAAATGATTGTTGCATAAAAGCTGTTGAAGTTTGTTTTCTGTAGCAATAAAATCATTAGTTCCTCTTCCAAAACTTAGAATACAAACAAAAACCCCACAAAAACACAGTACAATAAAAGCTACAGAAGAAAAATATAATTCTGGGAAAAAATTATTAATTCTACTTAATGCAATGAAGAATTTGAGAGCAGCACATTTTCTAATAAACAGCTGTACCTCAGGATAACTTGGGTCAACTCTAGTAGAGATTCCAAATTTAATGTCATTTTTAGCCACGAGTGGTCTGGTCCAATACATATCCAGAGAAGAAATTGAGGCATGAAAAGGTGGAACTGCTCCTTCCACAGATTAAATTCTGTGTCTACAACTAGAAAGAAGATTCATCTCTCTCCCCAGCTTCTGCACTGCCTTTTCACCTGACCTGCAATTATATAAAAATAAATAAAGAGGAATAAATGCCACAATATTTTAAAAATTGAAGAAACAAAAGTGCAGATATTCATAAAACTTGGTCTATTCTTCTTAGGAAGTTTCAGGCAATATGTAAAGATTGGTTTAGTGTGCAGCATCACTAACTTCTGACAATTAACATCTGTGGCATTTCACTGCAATTCCAATTTAAAATGTAACTTTGTATCCATCATAAGAAAGTTGACAATATTGTTTGAATTTAAACCTGGATTATAATCTCTAATTAATTTTCTCAGCCTTCCTAATGAAGCAAAAGGTGTAATTTTCTCCATATATGATTTTTTATTGGAAAAGTACACTATCTTAATATTAATCATGCTATGTTATTTTTAAGGCTGCAGGACACATAAAATATTTACTTCACTGACAGTAAACTACTGTAATAAGAAGTTCTGAATACAATAGATTTCCCTTTATTTTAGTCACAAGTCAGACCAAACCTGCTTCCTCTGAAAGCTGTATTTACTTTGAATAAATTCCTTAATTTCAGGAAACTTTTCTCAAATAGTAGGATTTTCACAATAGTAAAAAAAAAAAGACAAATGTTGCTATATTTTCACATTTTTGGTTGGACATGCTTTTTTCCTAATCTTTAATGTCACAAATGAACTTCGAATGAGACTATAAAAATTACACTGCTAATATATAACTCAGAACAGTGGAAAGGAAGACTTTCTGAAACAAAAGTTCAAAGTAATTCTCTAGAGATCAACAGAATTTTGTGGGGGAGATATTTCTTCCCTTGTTTTTAGCACAAGATCTATACCTAGTTTAGGCAATCTCAAAAACCATTCTGTGACAACAATTTATGCTAAAAGTATAAGTGGCATGGAAAACTATGCTCTTTTTCTGTATGAAGTACAGAAATTATAGAAAAGCAGCTTATGAAGGGCAAATCAGATATGGGTGTGTGTTGGTAGAGAAAGGCAGAGAGCCTGGAGCAGCATGCAAAAGAACCTTGCTGGAGAAATAACTTGAAAAATAAGTTTTGATTAGATAGATTCCTTTGGTATATTTAAAACTTAGTATACTTAAAACTCATGCTTTTCCTGAATCAAATGCCGTTTACGTTAACATTAATTTATGTCCAGATGTAATAAGAAATGATCGAAACAGAGGAATACAAAATCCCAGAAAGTGACTGCAAAATCCTAATCGTGTGCGAGCCAATAAGGGCAGGGAATTGTTAATACCACTGCAAGAGGACCATACAACTGAAATTGCAGGAAAGGAACTGGCACAAGAAGAAAATAAATCAAAGGCTAAACAAAACCTTTACACAGAAGAAAAAAAAAAAAGAAATTAATCCAGAAGCTGTCAAGGAACTTGGAGAATGTAATGTACTGGATGAGGCAATGCCACAAGGAAACAAATGTGGAAAGAGATAAGAAAAGTGATGAGAATGCAATAGGAAAAGCGTCAAAGAATGACATAACTGATGAAGTAAAACAAGGAAACATGGGCAATAGGATGGGACATGTCAATTGTGAGATCATCAGTGAATGCTGCAGATCCTTTTCATATGAAGTAGGAATCTGCCCCAAAAAGCAAAGATTTACACTGCTTCTCATCCAAGTGCTAGTCACGTGCATTGTATTTATTTGTCAAAAAACCTGGGAAGTGGTGCTCTTCAATTACATGGCACTGGTAACACCTCAATGGAAGTCTCTGTGTTCTGAATAAATGATTAGTTATTTAGAATCAGAAATACTGTCAGAGAGGAAAAATGTAGGATCTGGTTTGGGATGAAGAGCTGATATTGACATTTTATAAAGCCAGGAACAAACTAAATAACATCAAGAACATGACAGTTTCTACACTATTTCAAAATAGCTCTGTGAACCCTGTGGAAGAACTGTATGAAGCCAAGTTATTCAAATTTCAAGCTGATGTAGGAAATATTCACTTTTGTTGTTGAAACCTGTGAGAGACGGTCCGAAGATCCCTCATCTGTCTCATGATCATCAACGAGGACAGAGACTGAAAGACCCTAAAAACTCCTAAGGGGACAAGGGCACAAGAGTCCTGGCCAGGCCAGAGGTGGGATGTCTGCCAAGTGTCTGCAGGTGTGCAAGCTGAACAGGTTGCTCTGGTGCTGTTCCTTCCTGCCCAGGCGGGAAGGGCTGCACTGGAGCGAGAAGGAATGTTCCGTGCCCAAACCCTGCAGTGTTACCCCAAAATAATGGGTATTGTTCCCTTACCTCTTTGGCTGGCCGCCCCTCCGCTTTTGGAAGTTACCCCAAAACAATGGGTCCGCTTTCGAAAGTTACCCCAAAACAATGGGTCTTGTTTCCTTGCCTGTTGGCTGGTTGCCCTCCGCCTTTGAAAGGACTATAAAGGGACTTTCTGAAGAGACCCCCTTCGAGATCTCCCCACGGAAGAAGACGGACCACAAGGATCCCGACTCGCCGTTGGTAGCTATTAACCCCCCCCCTCTTTTTCTCTCTATCCTTTGTTTCTTTATATCTCTCCCCCTCTTCTATCGCATAATCGTGTTGTTGGCACTCAATAAAAGTGCATTGATTTGATGGAAGCATAAAACTTTTCCCCGTTTGTGTTTCTTTTGCACTCTGAGATCAAGGTAACGAACCATCACGACCCCCGCTCGTGTTAGCGGATTGTGACAAAACCAGAGGGATTTGTACATTCACACAAGTGACAGGTTTCGGTATCCAGCTCCAGAATATCCACAGTTCAGAGCAGCTTCCTCTTCACTTCCAATGCAGTGTTCACCTAATGAAAATTAGGAATCAGAAATTAAATGTTTGTTCTCTAACTTCAGACATTTGGCTTTCATTCTGTCACTTCTCAAGATGTTTGTGTTTTGAGGTAAGTTATCCTTACATCTAAAGTCTCCTTTGAGAACTTAATTCTCAGGCAAAACTAGTGCCGTGATCACTTTAGCCCTTACAAACATAATACTAAAAGCAAGTCTCAATCTTTTTACCTTCTCAGAAATATCATAAATTTTTTACTTTGAGCTGCACAGACTAATGTAGAGATGTGAGGACTTATTTCTGCTTGTTTTATTTCCAGCAAGATTAACTTTGACATGCATGTGCATCCCCATAATCCTATGGAATATAGCTCCAGATTAGCCCTGAAGTCTTGTTAATACATATAACTTGTCATACAATAAATACACTGGTGTTTTGGAAGTAGAAAGTCTACTGCTTGGCTTTGTTTAAAAGTCAGAAGTAATACCAGACAATTGCAATTGTCTTTAAAGCAAGCAGAGTTCCTTCAGATGTATGAACAGTACAGGAAAAAGACAGTGGACTTAGAAGTCAGTAAAAAAAGCAGAGTAATGAAAAACATATTTAATTTGCAGAACAGCAAATTATTTCAGGTCACAGAAACTTTTTTTTAATAATTAGTATTTTATACATTAAAAATGTATAAAAATAGTACCATTCCTTAAAAATGGTTGGCTGAATTGGATTTAATAAAGTATTATATTATTTTCTTCTAGTACGTGGAACCATACCTTGATATTGTCTTGACAACATGTGCAAATGATATGTATGTTCAGGTTGTCTGGTTTACTAATGAAAACAACCCAACCCATGACTTCCAAAACTGCAAGCACTCCAGGATCTGAAACTTGAGGTCTGTGCAGTCTCACCTCTTTCAGCACTAGTAAAGGTGCCGAAGGTAAAAACTTTTTCATAGAAATACACACAGATGTCCCCAGTGTGTTCTGACTGGCCTGTCACTTGCTAACACTTTAGATTCCAATAAAAATAATAAAACCTCAAGAATGATTATCAGCTGAAATTTGGCACTAGAATGAGATACGCTAGAACAAATGTCGTATTTGCTTCACCCTACATTACCTTGGATATACACAACACACACTGATCTGTGTAACAGCATTTTGCACAGGCCTATGGTGGAGAAGAGATAATGGGTAAATTTGAAGGGTTAAGATGTGAGGTCAAGTCTTTTAAAAGTATAATTATTCTTATTCTCTGGTCTTTGTTAGGTGTAGGAGCTCCCAGTATTAGATAGACATCAAAGCATTGGCCTAAAATTAAGTTTCATAAAAATGCTTTTATTTGAAAGACATATTCTAAGTATGTGTCCTTTGAATAGAATGCATCTTTACCAACTAATAAAAGAAAAACCAAGTATTTTACTGCATTTATCATGATTTATGCTAGAGAATACTTCTACAGAAGCATATGATACTGGTGAAGAGAAAGTTAAAGCTGAAAAAGATTCCTTGCAAAGGTATGTTTAAATGAAAAAAGGGCTTAAAAACTTTGCATCCACAGACTCATTTAAGTGCCAGGGCAATTTGCACCAAGTTAAATGTACAATTTAATGTACTAAATCAATATGATGGGAAAGGTACTGAATAACAGTACATATAAAAAATGAAATAATATTCTCATAGTCCTCCCACACACTTACATGGGAAACTGAACCTAAATTTCCTTTAAAACCCCTCATGTTATATTTGCAAACTGAATCGTACAGACTTAATTGCATTATAATGGGTATAATAAATAAAATCCACATATTATCTAATTTCCTAATAAGCTTCAGTGTGGAATAATGAAATAAAATGCTAAGACAACCAAAGGAATCTGTAAGAAATCCAATTCCAAGATTCGCAGTGGCAATTTGAGGGCCTTTTGCAGTTTTTTGTCTCAACAAGAACTCTTCCTGCTCTAACAAAAGCTGTACTGGGTAAGTTACAAAGCATGTCTTTCTACATGCCTTTTCCATCCTCAGAGTTTCACATGCTCAAAATAAGTTTTTTTTAAGTCACAACCAAATCATTATTTGCAATCGTAAGTACATCAGGAGAGCATCTGATCACTGTATATTAAGGATTGCATTTTTTCTTTACACTGCATAGATCCCAGAATCACACAAGAATCACCAAAGTTTGGAAGGGGCCTCCAATATTATCCAGTCCCTACCATCAACCTAACCCAGCCCACAACAGCCACCCCTAAAACATATCCCCAGGTGCTCCATCCAGGTGGCTCCTGAACACTTCCAGAGACAGTGACTCCATCACCACCCCAAGAAACTTAATCCGATGCCTGACCACTCTTCCAATGAAAATGTTTTACTAATATCTAACCTGAATCTCTGCTGGCAAACCTTTAGGCCATTTTTGCTGGAAGCAAGTAATCAGGGCATAACATACTATTGTGACTAGATCCAAAGCAACTTTGAACAAGGAAATGTTAAAATATTGTACTACCTACAAGAAACTTGGGGGACATATTTTTCTGTAACGCATAACATAATAAATATATATGTCTTGAGTTGAGTTAAACAATTAATTACTTTTTATTTCCAATGGCACTCGAACTCTCCCTGCATTTTCTAGGAAACAAACAAATTTCAAATATTTGGTCAGTTTTCCTCATTAAGAATGTTTTGCAATTACTATCAAGATAATTTTTTTTTCTACCCATATGAACTTCTAAAGGTGTCTTCCATCAAATAATAGGTTACCTAATAATTGTATTATGTCAACCACTTTGGTGATTCTAAGATTAGGACAAGGCTATCAGCAGCTCTGAGTTTTAGTCCATATGATATTAACTTTTTCAGCAGAAATATAATTTAGTTGTCTAGTTTGAAAGAAATACAGCTGTATCTTCTGAATGGGATCTGGTTACAGACAAAACCTGCAATTTTATTTTCACTTCAAAAAAAAATAAGGACACTATAATATTTCCTAGGTGTGTCCCACAGGGAAAACAGAACAACACAATACATTCTTGTCTTTAGGTTTACATCCGAAAAAATAAAAATGTTCTTGTATTCATTGTCCCATTGTATCCCTGCTAGATCAGATAAAACAGGTTTGTTCTTGCTCCCTTTGAAGTTCTATCGCTCATATCAGTGACAGAGGGATTTGAGCTGTGTATTTAGACAGCATCTAAACAAAAAGCTTGAAAAGCATTGTATGTAGTTTATGCAGTAATATCCACCCTTCATTTACAAGTACAAGATATCTTGTTCTGTTATGAAAGTACATGAATTATTAGAATGATCACTGAAAAGCTCACAGTCATAAGATCTTTACCAATAGACTACATTGTTTCTTATCAGCAGTTTTTTCCTGTCCCATAGGAACAGTTTAAATTTAAACAACTAGCCATTGAATAACCATGGTAGGGGTTTTTAAGATACATTAGAATTCCTATTCTTCCTAAAGGCATTAAAATTTTGCTGAGACACAGCGTCCTGTAAAGAAAAATCTGATTTATTTTATTAAAGAAAAGGCAAAGTGGCTCAATAAGTTATCTAGGCCTGGTATCAACTGATTCTCAAGGGTACTTAAAAATATAACACAAGTCTGGCCAAAATTTATGTGTGGGAACTCACTCATTTAACAAATATAAGGAAATGAACTACTTTGCTGTACACTTCCTACAGTTCCCCCTTTCTTTCTTGGTCCCATTTGAGTCTCCACCTTCTGCACCACCGCCTAAAGCGACTTTCCTATCTCTGCACATGCATTCTCTTGAAAATCCAATGATGGAAAAATTGCAGGGCTCACCCACCAGGTGTTGATGCTGTCAGGATGTGGAAAAAAAATATTGTACAGCCTGGTGAACAAAGGTGGTGGAAATATTCCTTGGCTAATGCAAATTCGAATGATCTGTCAATTCTACCTCTGAACAGTATGAAAAGTCTTTGTGTACACAAACTGAACTCACAAAATCCTCACCAAACTCCAATTTTTTCCAATAAAAATTTAGGTGAAAGTCCTGAGTATTTAGAAAGTTCCTGTTGTCTAAATTACACTCCAGGATTTGTTGTATTTAAGACAAGTTTGTACACACTAATGGGAAGTTTAAAAAATGGAAAGAAATGTATAACTGCATATATACTCTCTCATGGTATGAAATATATCAGGGATAATTATGTTTCTTCTCTTTAATAATCTTTATCACTCTAGCTTGAAATAGGTTCAGGCTCCCAAAGCACCTGAAATGCTCAACTTTGACTACGTGCATGTGAGTACCTTCCAAATATAACTCTCAATTGCTGTTGAAGGAGGGAAGATGGGAGAGGAAATCTCCTCTGACAATTATAATATTGACTGATAAAAACATTTTTAAAAAATAGTAAATTGTAACCTACTTTGAAATGCTGAGGTAGCCAACAAACCATCCACAAAAGAAAAGAAAAATCTTTACAGAGTTTGAGATATTATGAAATAGCACCAATTCCCAATTTTATTTACCTGTGTTTACTGTCACCAGAAGGATGGCTCTGCTCATTAGAAGGAAACTTAAGCTGGCTCAGTGGGCTTGGTCCTCCTCTCACTTGGACTTGTGTGAGCAGAAATAAATGTAGCACAGCCCACCTATTCTAGACTCATGAAGTCTCTAAATCATGTGTTCATCACACTGTAGACTAAAGATTCTATTTCAATCAAAAACAATACTTCTCTTGGTTAATAATTAAATAGACATCTCAGCAAACAGAGTGTTGGGGGGAAAAAATCATTTTTTCCTCCCTTGTCCTTTGGTATATTGGAAAGTAAAGGTATAATCAGAGTGAAATCTACATGATTTGTTATCAAGGACTATCTAGTCTTTCATCTCTATTAGTAAAGCAATTTACAGTAATAAACGAGCAACTGCAGACTGTAACATGAAAGAAGAAAACCCAGAGACACACTTTAGCAACCTGGTATCTTGCAACACGTTTTGTAATCTAAATTTATCCTGTGTGAATGTGTGTTAGGGGAGAAGCCACTGCCTAAACATTCTTAGACCATTCAAGAGTCCTTTACTCTGAGGTATTAACAAGAAACCTGTTCTCAAATGTGAATATAAAAGCAGTACCCTGCTGTAAACACTTATCCTGGTTACACCAGTGCGCTGCTAAACCCAAAGGCACTGTGAAGTTCTGGTTTTGTGTCTCTGAGCTGTGCTTGTTGCTAGGACAGATGTGGTGGCCCGTTTGTGTCACTGCACAGCCCCAGTGACCAGAGTTGGGGCTCTGTACTGGCTTTGCACAACACACACATGTTATTTTGATTTCTTTTCATCTTTCACAGTTTTACGTGGAATACAAGCATAATGACCCGCTCCACCCGAGCCAGGTATTTCCTGGCAATTAATTAATGGCAGTTAAGGGATTTTAGATTTTCTGTTGGCACTCGACTTAATGAATTATCAGCCATCAGGAAATACCCTCCCTACTTGTCCTATCTGCCAAATCACTAATTAAGCATCTAATGCTGAAAAGCAAACATTTTAATGTTAGTTTCATGCATTTCAATCAAATTAATCAATTAAATCTTGTAGTGCATAAAATCTGAACAACAGGCAATATGCATTGTGTAGCAGTGACCACTTTTATTGGTGGAAACAGACTATAACATAAAGAAAAATATAAATGAAGTAATAAAATACATGGGCAACTCTGTCTACAACGCCTGTCCTTATTAAATTAACTATTCATCACGGGTATGTATAACATAGTCATAAATGTTTCTTATATCCAGCTTCTCACAGCTGAGCACAAATGCTAAAAAGCCAAAAATTTAACTGAAAATATTCATCTGTTTGATTTGTATTTGCTGAATATGAAGAAAGATGTAAAGAAAATGAGAGAGTAGAAAGAAAGGAGGGAAGAAAGGAGGGAAGGAGTGGGGCAAAAATGTTGAAATGTGTCTCATTTTGAGGTACTAAATTCACAAAACTATTCTAAAAATTTAAAGCAAAGTGTTGCTGTTCACCTTGCACATTACAATCCAGAGATCAAATAGCACAGCCAGGGTACTTGGGACTTCAGGTCACTGCCTCTTGGCACATGAGTCAGAACAAATATTTCAATAAAATAATCCTCTTAAGTTCTTGGTCTCCTACAGGAGATTCTTATACTCTACAGTACATACTAAAAGAAGCAATCCCTCCTGCAGAAATTATTCTATTTTAGATAAAATGCAAAAACATTCCTTACATCAGAGAATGGAAGCATAAGTATTAACGCAGACACTGAATCTCAGGCACCTCAACCATCCCATCAACATCTTATTTACCATGTTTAAGACTGAAGGAAGTGTCCCTGACTGCTTGGTTTTGAGCAGCTTCTTCATTTTTATTGCAGCTGGCTGAACTGAGCATAAAAAAAATACACGACTTGAACAAAACATTAATATTTTATGGGGAATAGATTTGCCTCTTTTGTTAGGTATTAAATTGTTTTCATCAAAACAAAATTAGTTTATGTAAGAGCTGAGTTAATAAATCATATTTCTACAGCCCACTCAAAGGAAATTACTCCCAGGTCTCACTGTTGTAAATGTCCAACCCACTTTACTTAGTCTGTGTATTTATGTCTTCTGCAGAGATCAAACCTAGTCTTAATTCTGATTACCCAAGAAACGTGCTCAGCCACGCTGGGGACTAGGTGAGAAAATACTCAAAACTTCATTTGATTTTCTTATGACCTTTCATTATCTTTCACAAATGTGGGACTCCTGAAAACGTTTAGCATGACAGCATTAGTGCCAATTATTACCTTACATCAGCAGCAGCAGCCAGAGCAAGAACAATGGGAGCAGTTTCCGGGAATAAGGAGGAAGCCTTTGTTTGGATTATCCCTTGGTGCAGTGACTGCCATTGCGTAGCATCTTAAGCGGTAGGTAATTATTCATTTTTAGCCTCTGTTTCTACAATGTCATTACAAGAAATGAAGTTTTCATATCCTTAAAATAGACACTATCTCTAACTTCAACATAAACTTGGCTTACACCAAATCAAATGTTATTAGAGAAGTTAAAGAAAAAGGTATATTTTTCACATTCTTTTTGCAAAAATGGAAAAGAATTAGATTTATCAAACATTACTTACTTCCGTTAGTTATCCAACATTTCAAAAAGCGAGATCTCCTGCTAGAAAAATTACATTTTTTTATTAGATTGCTTTAATTAATTGAAAAAATATTTTCTAAGCACAAATCATGTTCTTTAATTAGTAGGTGCCTGCAACAGTGCCTAGGCAGTCAGTGAAAGACCTTGAATTGACGGCACTTAATGAACCAAAGTTTTTGTTGTTTTTCATGAAGTTTAATGGTTTTTTCAAGTTGCAAAGGAAAAAATGAACATACAACTCCATTTCTTTTAAATAATTTTCTTTTAATCTTTTCAGAGAGATTTTCAAAAGCTGTTGACAAGAGACTTTTTACATTTCAGCTGAAACAGAAGACAAACTTGCTTTTAGCTTCAGCAGCAGTGTATTTTTATTAACTCTAAATTCTCTTCAAAATTCTTCCTGTAATTTTATATTTGTGCCCTAGCTACAGGTCAAGCAATGTTTTGCAGCTGCAGTAACAAAACCTCTGAGTCAGTGGAATTGAATCTTTTAGGGCCAGCAGGTAGTTAACACATGTACTGTAGTAAGAGCCAATATTATGTGAAGAAGCAAAGTTGATATATATATATATAATATACTAATATTTAACAATTTTGCACTATAAAGGCTAATAGGCATAAATGTTAGCTTGGACTGAAGTTACTTATCCTGTTAAAATGAATTCCCATGTTTCATTCTGGAGTAACTAAACCACAGAAAAATGCCTCTCCCAGCACTTCTTTTAGTGTCAAAAGTCTGCATCCATCTACTTTTTTTTTTAAGAAGCATTTCCTAGATAACAAGTTTAACCTTTGCAACCACCACATGAAAGTAAAGCTATGATTAACAGAAGCCAAGTTTTAAATTATCCTAGAATTCTACATGCTTCTAAATGAAAGTTCTTACTTTCAAATGTATTGGAATTAATTTGGGGGGAATTTTTTTTATGCACACTGAGCAGCAGGCTTTATTCAAAGCATTTTTACCATTAGGTACTCTACTACTCATGTTATTATGATTCAAAGTATTGTCATCATGATTAGAAAGTGGAGCCACACACAGAATAAAACAAATATCTGCATCCCTATTACACATGACCACTTTAGTCCTTCTACTTTAATCCCGAGACTACTCTGATTTACAGCAGCAATCAATGGCTCCAAAGAACTGAAACTGCAGTAAAAGGGGATGAAACATCCTTGCCACTTTCCTTCTGCAGATTAGCTGGGCAATCAAGAGAAGATAGGGAAATGAGACACCATTAGTGAGGCACAAACAAGTGCAACTTGTCTCTGAGACATGGATACCAAAAAAAAGAGGACATTTAGCTCCAGAAATCCTCCCATTTAAACAAGGTTGCATCTGCATCCAGATTTTACAATAAAATACATCAATGTCAGAACTGACAGATTTAAATTCCTATGTTAAACCAATTTATGTCCAAGTGTAGGCATGTGGATGAATCCAGATTTTGTTTTTCCTCTCCCAGCTTTAGAGAGAACAGTCAGAACCCAGTGCACCCAAGCAGCACACAACTAAAGGTATCCCACGCTAGGTGCCAACATTAAACACAGTCACCTACAGACAATGCTTTGCTGAGGCTGGCACTGTCTGTGCAATGAGTGCTCCAATCTCAGCCTCAAGCCCTTGCAGGGAGCATCAAGTGCACGTTGCCAGAACTGTGTAGGGATGATTGCACATCCACTCCACCCAGCCCGTGGGCTCTGAGAGAGCTCCCACGCGAAGCAGCCTTCCCTGGATTCTGAGGGGCTCAGTGCCGCACAAACGAGGTTACGCAACTCCTGGCCAGAACTGCCTCATGTCCAGCCTGCTGAGCAGAGAGGGAGGGCAGATCTATAACAATTCGTTCTTGTACTCTCACACAGGTAGACACATTTCGAGTTTTCTCAAAACATTGTATATAACTTCATTTCTTCTTTGGCTCTGAACCCGATAGGAAGATGATTTTAGGCAGGAAGGAAGTAGTTTTAATAAGCAATAATCCAGTTTGTCATCAATAAGGGATCAAAACACTTGTTCATCTACTTGAGTATCCACTGAAAGTTTGCATAGGAAATCTGTGAATCAAACATTAAACAAACCCAACAATCAAAATGAAATATCTATTTAAAGGCATCTAAATGTGGTGAAGCACATCAAAATACATATATGTGTATTTTCATTTCAGTTAATCGCCCATAGCATAAGTTCAACACATGATCTATTGTGGATGCAACAAACAGGTGTGAGTTCTAAGCCACTAAAACTGCATGATTTTTAGATGGGCAGAAACACACAAACTCAATATAGAAATAAGCAGCAAAGCAGTGGGACTGAAAACCTGCGAAATAAAGACAGATATTCACACAATATTAGTTGATTATCTGCTTTTTTTATAAACATATACCAAATATGTTTGTAAACAAGAATCAGTCAATACCAGAATTCATGAAGGTGCTAGTGGGCTGCAAAACCAGTCTACAGCACTGAGCCAAATATCACATGATAAAGTAGTGAAAGCATACACAAGTGTACACATGCACACAAACTTCTTTGCTGAAAAATGTCCTGATGTTTCCAGCCTTTCCAGAAGGTAACTTAAAAACACAGTCCCAGATCTTTTGGATCGGCCTGTAGGACTCCAAGGTCAGAGAAACAAGCTGCAATTGGAAAGGGTGTAATGAGGTAAGGTCATGAAAAATGAATAGGAACATGACCCAGCACTACAGAGCAGTGAGGTACAAAAACAAACGGGATGGGAAGGCGCCTGCCAGCATGCTTACCTATCTAATCAGCTGTGGCTCTGATAAAGGAGGAAGTAAGTTAAGGGAGGGAGTCTTCAGCACTTAAAACAATCCTCAAGATTCCATTTCTGCATGGGTAATGTAGTGCCTTTAGGATGCAGGCCAAAAGCATAACTAAAAGGAAGCTTAGCAATCACAAACTGTCAGCTACATATTTGTTCATGGATAATAATGACCTGTTGAACCAGGACAGCAGATACTGCTTTTCCCAAGTTGCTCAGCATTGCCAGCACAGCACCACAGCCTCTGAAGCCTCAGAAAACAACACGACACCCATCTCTACCCCGGCAGGGTTGTGCAGGTGCATTAGAGAACCCACTCCTGTGCTGACTTTCACACTTCAGTTGTCCTTAAACATCCAATGACATTTCAAGCACACTGTTCCCATTACTCACGTTTGCTAACATTCACACGGTCACCCTGTTCTAGGAAGAAATCTGTCTGAATCTGAGTTGTGAAGAAGTAATGTTTCTTCAGATTTTTCCAAATGTTGTGAAGAGATCTCAGATTTAATTAAATTAAGAGGTAATGAAGGCAGCTTACTGCAGCTACACAGGTAAACTAAGACCTGCCATCCACCCTGCATGAGGATGCACACGCAACAGAGGCTTACAGGAACCAGATATACATTTGCTATTCTCTATGGGCTAGCATTTAAGGCAAACTGATCAGTAACACATTTGCATGGCTGACTACCTGTAGTTTTACTCTTGCAGCAAGAAAAGGTGAATTCCAACAAAAAAAATATCCCAGGAAGTCTTGAACTGTAGAAACAAGTGAATGGAGAAATCATTACTTATAAGCTATTTCATTGTTCCTTGCTGCTCCTAATTTGCATTTAATTTTGCTATTAATTTTTCCCTTGTCAGGTATCAGATGTCATGTTTTGCTACACTTATTTCTTTTATTTTAGTGTCTTTACCCTCCTGTGTTCCAGAAATCCATGATGTTATTACTTGCATACTGAAACCCAGGGTAGTTACTGTTGCCTTCACTGAGCTTTCCGCAGTAAGCATATATGATATTCAAATAATGGCAAAGGTCTTCAAGATAATTTCTTATTCCAATTATGTCATAAAAAGCATGATCTACATAAGCCTGCCTATGTGCAACTGAGAAGAAGTGTTTCTAGACTGCTACTATTTAAAAAGGAATAATGAATGACAGAAAAAGTTTAGGTATTTCAAAGACTAAATTCTTGCTTGTGAACATTCTTGGTTTTGCTATATAAGATTGTTTTAATATTCATTATCTCTTTCAATATTGTTCATAAATCTGAAAATGTATGAGTTAATTGCATGTGCTGTTGTTATGTGTCAGTTTTTGAACTAGTTGTGTGCTTTAGGAGAGACTGATTTCAGTTGTCAGGGAGCAAGTTTTGTTTCTTGTAAGGAGAGGCAGTTTTCTAGCACTGTACAAATTAAACAGAGCAGTGAAAAAGAATGGTCCATCTGTGTCCTCAGCCTTCTCTTCCTGTCACTTTAAAGACATGCCTTTGCTAGGATCCTATGGATATTACCTGGCTGGTCCTGAAGAGGAACAGCAGCCAATTTCTTTCCATCCCTCACAGTGATGTTCTCCTGCCAAATTGTCCAAATTCAACACCTGAGGTAATTTTACCCGAACTGCTGCAGTTTGCTCTGCATCCCATCCAGAGACAGAATCATTGTATGGAGTAAGCAGCAGGAAGCTTTCTAACTGCGTGGCCCTCCAGGATCTCTGCCTCAAGAAGCCAAAGGTGACCAGAGGAAGAAGGGAACTTGCAAACAAATGCAGAATTCTGTCCAAATGTCCCTATGCCTGTAAGGATTCTCCGGGCAGGTTGCAAATTTTTTTGAGAATTCATTCATAACTATATTTCAGTGTTCTGCTGCACTGATTCTGAACAGCACTCCATAGCAGAACCGCAACATATTTGAAACAATTGCTTTGGCTTTGATTCAATAATTACTTTAATGAGAAAAGTGAGCTGTTTATATTAAGATATCTTGCTTACACAAGACAAGCTGCTTCACCACAGCCAGAATTCATTACTCATTATTAAAGCTGGTGTACAGAAAATTGCAGGCTCCAGCTCTCCAGGATTAGATATTTTTAAAAGGCTTTAGAGCAAAATAGCTCATTCATTTGCATGCAGAGCAAACAACACATTCATGATCATTGATTTGAAAAACACTAATGTATTTGCCTCTTCACCTCTAAAAGCAAGTGCTTGAAAAAAACTGTTTGAATATTTCAAAGTTAATGAGAAAGGTGGTTCAATTGAATATTCCACTAAATTGTATATTATGTTCACATCCCAATAAGTGTCTACCGTTTTAGCCCAGATAAAAACATTCTGAGATAAGTTCTGTGGTTTGCTCAGTTCCATGTGATCCACCATTATCATTTTATAGTCAAGTGTAAAACACCTTTTAAAAAACAACCAATCTGACAGTATTCCACACTTCAAAATTACTTAAAACGTGCTGGAACAACAACAAAACTAAAATCCAGACAAGGAAAAAACTTCAAAAGTTTATAATATGATAAGTAAAAATGTTAGGAAAAGAGCTAAATAAATTATTTTATTTCTTAATTATTTCTAAGTCTCAGTATGAATTTTAAGACTTCTTTTTAATGTTTACTTAAAGCGTTAAGACAATATTCATAAATTATTGGGCTGCATGTGAGGCTGATCAGCCCAGCATTTCTCATTCAGCAAATGAGTCTCTCCTTTCACAGAGAGGAAATTATCTAGGGAAAGGCTTGCTCATATGTTTTTATTTGTTGCTACAGTAATTTTATTTATTTTTCTTTGCCTTCCCAGCCAAGTAAGTGGCCGCCTTTATGTACTCTGGATTGTTTCTTGACTAGAACACCACAAAATATTTCGCCAGCGCCACTATTTTTTTCTTTCTTCATATTATAGGGAAAGTAGGAGCCCTAATATTCCTTAGGAACAAAAAAGAAATTTCATAAACTGGAAGAGCAAATTTCACTCTCTCATGACATGTCTATACAAAGGATGTTTTGAACCAGATAAAAGTCTCCACTGTTCATATTCTGATGTCCTTATTATTTCAAACTAGGCTGGAAAACACACAAGAAATAATAGCTTCTTTCTATGAAATGAGATTCCTGGAAAGCAAAAATCAGGCAGTGAAGAATGACAGCTATAATTTCCAAACTTCAAACACATGGCAGAAATCAGCCAATGTGCTGGAGACCCAACCTCTCCACGCCAGGCAAGGAGAGGGACAGTCAGCAGAATAAAAGCCAGTCATAAGCCAGGAAACAGACTTGCTTTCTGCCTCTCACTGGATCACAGGATGGGGTTAACTGTCCTCAGAAAGTGCAGGGCTGTGAGGCACTTCCTCAGGGTGTAAGAAAGGGAATCACTTGACCAAAGAGGGAAGCAAAAGTGTTAAGTTGCTTTTATAGCTGCTGGCTTCTAGCACACGTGAAAAATTACCCAGACCAAAAGAACAAAGCAGGCTGGATTACCGAGGCACCGATGCTGGGGAAGCCTTTTCACTCTGTCTCCTATTCACTAGAGCACTTCTTCCACAGTTCCTGCTTCCCCAGAAACTGCATGGAAACACTGTAAAGCCTTCTTGCAATAATCACTACAAGTTTGTTATTTTTGACCACATTAATTCATATTTACCAATCAACTATTCCTTAAATAATGGCTTGCCCCAAACAAACTGGTGTGATTCTACAGTCTGCTTCTGAATACCTTCCTTGATGAACTCTTCCTGGTTTAAAACTTTTCACCACTATAGGAACAGATGTATTTATTCCAAGTGGCAGAAATAATGGGATTATAATCTTCAAAAGCTGTGCTGAGTAACTGAGGTTTTAATGCTTGCAACCAATGCATAACTGTGCCAACATTTCCAATGATATGCAATTTATGTAACTTTTGGAAAAGAAACAAAAACTACCATCACTTGATTTACTGCTTCCTTTGATAACCCCTTGTCTATGCAAATAATCATCAGTTATGAAATACAACTACAAGTTACAAATAAGGTGATGCAGACACTTCTCCAAGCATATAAGTCACTTTTCTAACAGTAAGTTGTTGGCTGGTCATACCAGCTATGAGGGTTTTGGGCTTTTCTGAATTAAGAAAAAATAGGCACTTGACCTTTCAGCCAAGAGGCCATGAAACCCTTGATTAACCAAGCAAAGATGCAGCTGGTCAATTTGCTCTTCATATATTTCAAAACAAATTAGTCAAAGAATTTATTAAATAACAATTGTTTTGTGAGTCTTTTCTACATTATTTTTTCCACATGTGCCTTAGTTGTGGTTCCAAAAGGAGGCTTTTTTCTCAGCAAGAGCACCTCTGCTCCAGGGGCCTATTTCTCAACCAAAATAACAGCCCACTAATAGTAGTATCAAAATTAATTACTATGTAAATGATTCTGTTTTGATAAATATGATTTAATGAGGGGAATAAGTAGTTCTCTAGAACTAATTGCTTCTTTGTAAACAGACACAACTTTCATTCAACCAAACATAAAAAGAAGGAATAAATCTGAATACCTAATTTTGATTCCACATCTAACATTTATGCTTGTTATTTAGCTATCCTCCATCTGACTTATCTCCTTCAGGGATAACAGCTAGGCACAAGAGAAGCTCTCCTAAATTAAAATTATGTATAAATGGGTTTTCAAAGTTTTTTCAAAAGCTCCAACAGCTTTTTTACAAATTTGGACCACTAAATATTGAAAGTGTGCTTTGGCAATTACTAGCACACCAGAATGGGCTATTTTAGAAATTCAGAGTTTTGCTTACATATAATAAATTAAACTGAAATGTTAGTGGGGCGAAGGTTTTAAATCCACACCTTCATCACTATAAGATTTTTTTTTTTTACATTTTGATAATAATAGCAGTATGAATAAGGAGACTTTTACCTTTTCCTTCTATTTTCATCTGTGGAATTCCCACAAATTTAATCAGATTTGGATTCTGAACAGGCATATTCCAATTAAAGTAAAATCAAAATACATGTCAAAAGCACTGCTAAATATACAGAGACCCAAATATAAAGTTTCAGGTCAGAATAGGAAACATCTCTTTCCAAATACTCAGGATTTTATATTATTGATCAATCTGGAGACAGAGTCAATTATTCTATTGGGACCCTTAGGGCATTACAGACAGTGTGACAACCTCTGATTATAAAAATGCAATGTTAAGGGTGAGATCCTGATAGAATGTTCTTGAACCATCATAACAGACAGGCCATCAAGGCCTCAGTCCTGAGGGGCTGAATTGTCCCTTATCCTGCCCACTAGTCCTTTAAATACACCGTTTTGTCTTTCCCATATGTAATTATATATTGCAAGCTGACATCACACACCATGTCACGAGCCTTGTTGGCTATTACCATTAAGGGATTTTCCTCAGGGAAAGAAGAGTCCCTACCCATATATGAGAATTCTGGAATTTCTCCTCTACCAGGATGCCACAAATTGCTGGAAAATCCTAGCTTGACCTTCCAACCTCAGCAACATGTCTGTAACCACAAAATACAACAGGTATTTTTCATTGTTTCATGTAACACCCACAAAACCAATAGTCAGCACATCTATCACCTGCAGCCAGAAGGCACTTGAATTTTATCATCTCCCAATTTGCTGACTAATTTATTTTGCAGGTGCCTTTTTCAAAATCACTTACATTGAAAAAACCAAAACAAACAAACAACAAATCTTCTCAGTCACTGGCTTGTATATTTGCAAATGTGGGGCTCTGCAAACCTGATCTCATAGTAGCATAATTATAATATTGGTTTCATGACTCATTCAGTGATTACATGCTAACTGCTAACTGGCCACTCCTTGTCACTCACTATTTGCCAACACAGTGTTTATCTAAACCAGAGTGTGCTGACCAAAAAGTGCATGCTGTTAAAAATGCACTTAAATTAAACCATGAAGTTGCTCTCTATTTTTTTTTTAATATTCCCGTGTAATTTTTGCATGCATAACACAAACACTGAAGTTGTGTATCCCTTACATTGTAAAATCAAAACAGTATTTGGTTTAGTTTCAATTCTTTTCCACTGCATTTATAGCCAGACCTAAGAACTAAGTGTAACAAAGACTCAGTGCCTTCAGATCTGCACTGACTTTGGAGCAGTAATACCTTCCTAAGCCCATACCTGAAGTGTGTTACCACAAGACTGACCACAAAGGGTGAGTTGCTCCCTAGAACTGACACAAAGTTCTATACACTTCCCATTTTTCTACTGAAGGAGAAGGGGGGAATGAGAGGGGAAAGAGTGGGAGATTGCTGGGGCCTTTATCAAATCACGCCAACCTTGCTCTGCCAGGATTTGCCTGCCACATGCCAGTCCCCATAGGGTGGGGAAGTGGCTTTTCTTCACTGTCACCTGTTTTCCCTCTAATTGTACCAGGTGAGCTCGAATGCACATCAACAACTCAGTGCTATACTTTCAACAACACAGAGATTGCTCAACCTCTGTTTGAACAGAGCCACACAAAGCTGTCCCAGGCCAAGGCCCTCCCCGGGGGTGTTCCAACCCTACTTCTGTGTGAGGCCACACAAGTGAGCCCCGCAGCACACGCACATCACAGACTTGAACTGTCCTATCGTATCAGGCCGAAAGTATTAAAGCTTAACAAAACCAGTTCTCATGTTTACAGTACAACTACGTAATCTCAAGATATTTGGAAAGTTCAGATAATCACAGAGTACGAATAAGCAGCAAAATTGGGTGCTTTTGGGAAATTAAATTCATTTTCCTGTAACTAATAAAGCATGGCCAAGCTGGAGGGGGAAGTAAAATTGAAAAAACACCAGAAATATTGTTCAAACAATACTTAAATACTGAACTTACTTACCATTGATGCAAATGTGATAAATGGCTGCTTGTAAAACCATTTAACGTAAGCCAATCTACTGGTTGCATACAGTTGCCATACACAGTTTGATCTACACAGTAGTGTACAACTGCAAAATTAACACAGCTTTGCTGCAAATATATGCTGAGAAGTACAGAATCCATATTCTTTTTCAAGAGATTCACTGATGATGGACCAACTTTCAGTATTTCATTTAGGTTTAGTTCCTTCTTCTCGGCCACTGTGAGAGTGGCTGAACACTGGTGCAGGTTTCCCAGAGAGTTTGTAGGGTCTCCATCCTTGGACACAGCCAAAGTGGAGCTGGCCCTGGACAACCTGCTCTAGTTGAGTTGGGACACTTAACTAGGTAATCTCAACAGGTCTCTTGCAACCTCAACCACTCTGGAATTCTGAAGGAAGGGCTCTCAGACACCAGATCCAGAACAGTGGAGACTTCTATGTTTCATTGAGTTCTAAACATGCTAGGGAATAACCTCCTTCTTTCTTTCTTTTATTTCCCTTTGGTTCTTCTTGAACTTCTAAAGAAACTTCTAGAGAAAAGTAAAACAACCCCAGTGAGACCAACCTTTATACTTGAGATGCCTACTATAATGACATTTTTATCTTCATTTATGACCTTAAAATGAGCCTGGCTTGCATTACAGTATATTTGAAAATATATTTTTCTAAAAAGCTGCATGTTTGGAAAAAAACTCCCAAACTAAAAAAACACATGAGGGAAATGGTTCCTCTTGCATTTCCATTTTTAGCATTAAGCTTGACATGACCTTGAATTTCCCATTATATAATCAGACATAAATAAGCACATTTACTGATGAGATTTTACTTATTATTGGGGACAACAACTCATGCACCTTTGCAGTCTGATTTTACCCTTATAGTTTTCTGGATGCACTTTTTTTTTTTTAATGCTAAACACTGATGTATTCCACATTTACAAATACTCCACACTTAAGAGTACTCTCTACATGTATATAACCAGTTTTCTATATGTATATATTCAGCTTGGGTTATATCTAGGCTATTAAGAGTAATTTTTGTAAAACATGCATTATAGATGAAGTATTAACCTAAAGAAGACCCATGACATGACAGTGCTCTAAGTAGATTGACTGTCACACTGACAGAAATATTTCAGAGCATATGTAACCTCTGATTTTACTTTTTTTCCTTTGGTACACATCAGGCAGACAATGAAATAAGCATTCTTCTCAGTAGTGAGGTTTTCCCATGCTGAAGGAGCAAGCGTAATTATGGCTTAAGAATATTTATTATTTAAGAAAATTGAAACAAAAGAAACATTTCCATGTGATACAGTACACAGAGCAAAATTAATTGTTTGTAGATACTGGTAAAATTCTGGTGCTGTTCAAAGAATATTTTTAATGTCATCACTTAAACTGATAGCTGAACTGAAGAATCAGACATAAGTTTCTTATTGTTCAGTTCAGCTGTAGGAATTTCTTAGCTTTTTTTATGTAAATAACCAATACAAGGTAAGGACTTACAGGTTCAAAAATGTAAAGAACTCCCCTGATTCTTCTCCATTGTGAATATCACTCATGTATGACTTAGCTTTATAAGTCATTAACTTTTGATCTGATCTAAAAAATGTTCTTTGAAAGTCCATGGAAAGCTCTATTGCCCATCCCTGCGCACCAATAAGCAAAGGTCATTGTACCCAAGGACAGCTAATCATCCAAAAGTCAAAAGCAATGACAAGTAGTTACAGCAGTAAGAAGCATTTAGTGATTTTCTTAAAATATTTTTAAACTCGAGTGTCTGGAGTAGAAGAGGCTCATGGATCAGCAATTCAGAATTCAGTTTAGTAGCTGATAGCCTACTTTTATTTATATGACCATAATATTTCTGACACTTAGAGCAAATATCCTACAGCTTTCTGCCTCTGGCTTTGTGTGTTCAGCTTTAGATATCTGAAGAATTCAAGCTTGGTTCTTAGTAAGAGTGGCTAATTTTGGTTCTTAGCTAGAGTGGCTAATTTTGCAAACAGAGAGATAACTTCACAAGTAACTTAAAATACTCAACGCAGAAAACCGATACATACAACTATGTATGTATTATCACTACTATGTACAACAAAGGACTTTTTGAAGTTACTTTTTCAGATGTTCTTATTGCCCAGTAACCCAATAAACCATTTTCTACTATCAAATTAGCACAACCCAAGGTACAGACCCACTGGTCTTATGGTCTATTACAAAGCAAATGAGATAGGTAATAAAAATATTCTATTCCTGGAGGCTGTCTCTAAGCAGGAAGCTTCTTCATCTACATTAAGAACAAAACACTTGTGATACTGTCAAAAACAGGATGCTGGGAGAATAGAATGTAATATTTTGGACGTGTCTAGGGATATTTACTTTCATTTCAACAACTTACATGGAAGCAGAAAACAGAAATGTTGAGACTGCTTTTAAAAATATCTGTGTCCGAGGCTTGAGTTTTGAAACAGGTTGGAAGAATCATGCCACAGCATCAAGAAATCAGCCATGTATCATCTAACTAAGGCTGCTTAAAACTCATACGTGCTCCCTTATCAGGCACCAGAGTGAAGGCAATCCACCTCACCACAAGCAATCACAATCAATATCAGGAATTTTGATATGAGTAAGAGAACCCAGCTCCATGAGTCCCATCAGTGAATACTCAGATCAGGGCAGCACCTGCATCTGAGGATATTACTGCAGTTCAAGATCAGAAGTTATTCAAAGATAGCTTCTGGAATTAACTATGAAAGACTTTAGCACTCGCATAAGTGATGACTTCATACACAACAATAAAATAATAAAACATGATTAACAAAATGTAGATCTTAAACCATTCAGTTAAACTTAGATAATATCTGGATACTAGATTATACTAGGCCTGCATAATTAAAAGATGCAGAGAAATCTGATCAAAAGAACTATTTTCTCTCCCACATCCTATCTTGGTCCAACTGACCATTTTTAACTGCTAGTTTCACTTTGAAATTTAGGTATTTTATATTCCTCAAAGTGTATTTCCACTCTTTAGATCTGTTCTACAGCACTGGATATATTGCACAATTCATTTCTTCCTTGATTGCCCACATTCTCTAATATACTAGAAAAAGGGAAAGCGATAAGTTTTGAAAACTGACTTATCTAGAAACCAGCAAAATGTCTTGCTATCTTAAGCAACACAAGGCTAGCAAAGTGAAGCCTCGAGCTGTCACTTTTCTTTGCAGTTATGGGATGGAAAGAAGCCAACTGTCTGTTAATTGTTATTTCACAGTTTTTGTCAGGTTTCAACAGTTGGTATCAAACATAGAGAAGCCCACCTCAGCTGGCTATGTATTTCCCTGTAACTCCTTCCCCTCAAGTACCCTCATTTGCCTCATGATACTTATTTTGAGTAAGGATACCAAGAAGATGCACTCTGTTCCAGGCTCTGGTGGGGAGTGTGATCTGTAAGATGTTTTTATTGGAGCTTTTGCAGGAATAGCTTGCCTTTTCCCCACTTTCTTTAACTTTTGCCTCCTACCACTTTGCTGTTACTAGCATCAGCCAACATTTCCCCGAGCAAAGCCTCGGGCACTTTCTGGCAGAATTTCTTGGACAAAGGTCTGAGCTTAATCTGTTGCAACAGGCTGCAAATTCTGTGGTAACTTTATTTAAATCTATCTCTGGGTTTCACAGTTAATAAGTCATTCTAACAGAAATATACCAGACATTTCAGAAACCACTGAAAAAGAGAAGAAAGGCACCTCTTCCTAACTTCTGTATTTCAACTCCCTAGGCTTTTCTCATTCCAATTAGAAGAGACATTTCTAAGCCCTATTCCACACCAGCTGGTCCATAGTTGTAGAAATTTAAGCTTAGCCCAGAAACATCATCTTTATCTAAGAATCAGTGCAAACCCGCGCGCTTTATCTGTGCAAACCTCTCATGCAAAGCCCAGGTGAGAAACCCACACAAGACTCAGAAGCAAGATGGTTACATTAAGCATTAATCCTGAAAGTCCAGGCATCAAAAATAAATTCAAAAAACTTCTGAATAGTCTATTTCTCTTACCTCATGAGTTCTGGTATTGCTCCAATTTTGCCCACAGTCTGATACTGAATATAAGAGCTTGGAATGGGGGGCTTTTAACTTCAGGAAAAATCAAATTTAAAAAAACAAACAAACAAACAAAAAAAGCACACCATGAAATATCTGTTTCTTTTTCAGTGACATTTCTAGAAGTGGAATGATGAAAATTAATCAATATTTAGTTGAAACTCAAGTCAGGCAAGTATTGTTTAAAAAAATAACTATTCCAATTTTTTTTAAAGTATACTAGGTTTCAAAATACTCGAACTCAATATGAGAAACTGTCTAAAATTGTAACTTTTTCAAATTCTTGAAAAAACAAAACACATTATCTTCTTTACCTAAATTTACCAGACACAGTGCAATTCTTATTTTTAATGGCCATTTAATTGACACAGTGCTAAAGTAAACTTCAACTAAAGAGACCATTTAAAATACATATGGAAAGAAGAGCAAAGGCTATCTCAAAATTAAAAATTACAGCAGTGGCCCAAAAGACTTACATTGTGAAGGAACATTACAATGACTGTGATTAATGACTAGCAAGAATCTGTCATTTCCCTCTTTTAATAATGTTTTTGCAGGTCACAGAGTTTCCACTGAGACATCCAACTCACAAGCTAACTTGTCAAACTTGTAGTAACAGAATTCTCAATAAAAAAAGGACTAACATCAAGACCTCACATTAAAACATTATAGTCAGACAACTTTCTATTCCATAAATTACATGCATCAACTATTTTCATTATACTCCTCCTGGATTTAGTATTAAATAATGAACAAAATGACACCAATTATGACAATTAGTAAATAACCACTATTAGCACACTTTTGCTTTCCAAAGCATTACTGAAAGACACATCCATTATTGCAATTTCCAAGGTCATTTCTACAGGCTCTCCTAAGTGCGGCTTTTTTGTACAATGGTAAGTCACTAATTATGGTTTTAGGGCAGTATTTTAGGTTCAAGACTGAGCATGTTAACATAGGATGGATGAAAACAGGTATTATGGGCTTCATGCAATTATGTCTGTATTAAGGCCCCTCCAAGAGGATAACATCACCTTAAATATCTTGGACATTGAAAACCTCTGAAGGTGAAGAAGTTGGACAGTAAAACATAACCATGTTTCACTAATGATCTTTTTACTTCTTACTTCTCCATTTTTGTCACATTTCTTTAATGCATAACACCAGATGCACAGTGCAAGGATCACATATAATTTCACATACTCCCATGCAGGGAAAACTAATAATTCAATTATACAGAAAAAAAATAAATCACAGATGCACAGAATGGTTGAGGGACTTGGAAGGGACTTCTGAAGATCATTCAGTCCAACTGTCCTGTAAAAGCAGCATCAACACAGTAAGATGTCCAGGGCCTTGTCTGGCTGGATTTTGCCCATCTCCAAGGATGCATAATCCACAGATTCAAGATTTTGCTTCACTCAGCTAAACTCACCTGCACTCGGCATAAACTTAGATTTAAGGTGCCTATAGTCAGCATTTTGCTCCAAAAAGTTCAAAGTCAAGACAGTGGCACAGCTTCACAACTGTGGTCTGAGGAGTAAGTACTGAAGAGGAAAAGGAAATTTCTCTTACTGTGGCTACTAAATCCTTCAGTTAAAGCAGGAATTATTGAGTTTATAGCTCCAACTCTTTTTGCTGTGAGGGCTTGGTCTGAGACAAGAGCATTTGTGCAGGTTATCAAATAAGTTAACATCTTCAAGTTGCTTCAAGGTTATCAAGCAATCAAATTCTCTGAGTAAACTAAAATTATTTTAAAACAGTCGTAAATAATTCTTCGTTATTTGGGTAGTGTGTGGGGAGTTGTTAGTTTTTTCGTTTTCTGAAAATGAAACATTACATATGGGATTAAGATCTTCTCATAGCAACAGTCCTCACAAATACAGAAAGTAGTTGTGTCATCCCCAGTGTTCTGTCCCTACACATTGGGTGGAAAATTTGGAAAAGAAATCTCTTGAACCTGAATAATCAGCGCATTGGGTGGAGCACTCACTTTGCAGCACTGAATATTCACCTCTGGAACCGAGTTCAAATCCAAGTCAAACTGATGTAACAGAAAATTCTCCAAACAGAGCATTAATAACAAAACATCTTGTCAGAAATCAGCTTCAGAAAGAAAATGCCTACAGCAATTTTTTTTTTTTTTATTAGCTGTTGAACCTTACGGTCATGGCATTATAGAGCTGTGGTCTGAAAGAGAAATCCTTAATTCTTTGTTTTGCCTTTCAAGATTGCAACTGCTAAATTAGATACTAAGTTTGTTGAAACTTTAGGTCTTTGTTTAGATCTCTGAAGGATTTATCAACTGCAAATTCAACTTCACAGGGAAAAGTACCAAGCCAAGAGGTCTAAGAATAAATATTCAAAGCAAATTCCCATAAGACCAAGTTTTGGGGCACAGAAAAATACATCTGTATCTCGTCCCTTCCTGATTGTAATAATTTTCCCTATCTGGAGAAACCAGTTCTGTCAGAGTGAGACAGAGGACTATCAAAAGGCAGGAAGGCACAGAAGTGCTGCTGAGTGTTACTTTACCATACTTTTCACACTTGCTGGATCCAAACAGTATCAGCAATGCAATGTCTTGAGAGAGGTGGTGTTCTGTGTATGTTTGATTTTGGCAGAAAAAAAAATTCTAGAAATCCTGCTGAATTCCCAACTGGAACTGCACAACCACAGGTTCTCAACAGGTTGTTGTACTCTTGAATGTTAACCTGTGACTAAATAAGCCTTTTATATCCATTTCACTTCACAGTAGTAAAATGCTTGGTTTACTTTAGCTAGTAACAACAATGCAAATGTCACATCATGAGACTGCCTCAGAGTACATTCAGGTGCAGACGTTGTATTTTTAACATGGCAGCCACAGGTGACCTCCCCGAGTACTAAATTTCTCAAAGCCTCATCGGAACATAACCATTTCCATCACTACATAAACATACATTGAGACAGATAACAGACAATTATGCAACATTTAGTCTCTCACTACAGCCTTGAATAAAGCTTTAGGTCAGCACACTGGCACCTATGAGACCATACAAAGTGAGCCAGTGACTTCAGTGTAACAGGTCACACAGAGATCTATTTCCAAATGCCCAGGCAGAACAGGTATGAAACAAGATGCTTAATCTCCAAAATTAACATGTTAGAGAAGTTTCATCAAAACTACACTGTCCCCTCAGTGATATTTGGTACCCCTCTTCTGAAATTTAAAGATAAAAAGGCTCTGCTGTAAAACATTAGTAGTATCAAAAGGGACTCGTGGCATCACTATTCGTATTTGGCCTACAGTATGAAGAAATGAAGTATTAGTTTGCACCATATATGGGACAATGCTCTAGGAAAAAGGCAGATGAAAGAACCCAGTTTCTCCCTACTGTCTACTACAAAGATTTCCATTAAAATAATTAAGAAGAAGTGGTTTTAAAAACTTTGCCCCTTTCATCCACCTCATGAAGGCTTCTTTTTTTTTTTTTTTTTCATTTGAAGCAGGGAAGAAAGGCTGGAAGTGAATATTTTTTGACAAACCTTTGTGATAAAATGAAGCATAAGGCAAAGTACTGCTGCAGGCCTGGCACGAAATGAGCCCAAGTGACCCAGCTGAGTTCACAGAAGCATGCTTTCCCTCTGATTAATAATAAATCTGGCTCTAAGGAAAAGTACTTACCTGACCAATTGATTTTCTATGAGAGGGAGCAGCGCAAACTTGGGAAGGAAATGCTTCAATTTCAGAATAAATATTTTAGAAGTATTTTATAAATATATGTATTTTCTTAGGAACAGAAAATTTCAGCTCAGAGCCTGAATGAAAAGGCAGAGATTTCATCAATAAGCCTCAGGCTCATTCCGCCAGCAAAGCTCTACATTTCCCATTCCTTACTCTGGCATTTTCTTACTAGTTGTGATCTGGGATAATAAAGCAGCAGGTCACAACCCAATGACTTCAATTCAGTGGAGGATTTGGATCAGATGCTTCTTAGATGCACCATTTCATATTTATATTTGTGTGAGAGGCATTAAGAGTTCACAGCAGACTCACAAAAGACTTTTTTTTTTTAAGTTACCAATTTTCCAACTAACGTAAAACTGTGCTAAAGAACGAAATAATTAATTTTAAGGCTCATTTCAATAACCTCTGTTCTGGAAAAGTCTTCTATATTCTTTCATTATACATTCCATTCCTGCCTAGGAGGACAATGGGGAATTCCAGAATTCTCTGAAGCTGCGGAGACAGGTTTTTAAAATTTATTACTATCCACATTTTTTTTTCCAAAATTGTTACTGAAAAGTTACACTGGCAGAGGGGTTATTCTGTTAGTGTCAGAGCTTTCATGCTTGACAAAAGGAGATGCAGAACACGTAAACATATAAAATTATACCTCATATTTTCAAGTTATGGAGGATCCCTAGGTTACCATTCTATTTTTCTTAGTTTCATCTGAAATATGCATTTTGAAAAGAGTGCCTGTCAAGACATTGTAAGATTCACAGTGTTCTCAGAAAGTGTTATTTTGCCCTGTGAAGAGACCCTTCTTAATAATACTGTGCAATTATTTAAACTGCTTAGTACACCACAGAGAGCAGGCAGTCTGACAGCTCCTGAAATTACCATCAGGATCAGAGTTCAATGGTTTGAAGCTCTGGGAATTGTATTCTAATGGCCTGAATCTATCTGCTTCTTTCTTTTCATCAATACTTATGCTCAATGAATCTACAAATCATGGAATGCTTCCATGTGTGAAGTCACAGATTAGAACACATTCCCCTCCATGGAAAACAGCTTGTCTTAATAGGCTACAATAATATCCCTAAATGCACTGTGGAAACACGCGGGAAAAGCTTGAGATCAACAGGAATTACTGTTATCTCAATGAAAACAGGATAAAGTCCTAAGGAATATTTGCTTGCACTGATCAGTGATGTATTCAAAAAGTATGACAAACCACGTTACTATAAAGGGCATTTTTACATCCATAAAAATTTATTCTGAGCTAAGTATGTTCCAAGATCTTCCACCTTTCTGACTCAATCGTTCTGCATGCTATTGCTTCCTCATTTGCATTGGTTCAACACTTTGTGCATCTGCTCATTAATGAATTATAATTAATTAAATACATTATATGTGTTAAATATGTGCTGGGAAATGCAAACATACAACTGAGAATTTGTCACCGTTAAAAACATATCAGTGAAGATTTCCAACGTCAATCACACTTCAGTACTACTTTTACAATCCATATTTCACTAAAATAGCAGTGAAGACTCTGTAGGATTCAGGCTTATTTCAAAAGAAATACAGCAGGAAAAATAGCTGGACTTATAGGAACTTTGATTGGTTGAGTTTTATGTTTCTGATTTCTACAACCCCTTCTCAACAGAGTCAAATACTAAATGAACAAACAACAAACTTCATTTTTACAATGACAATACCTGCCAAGAACCCTTATTACCTAAGATTTAATCATGGTGGGCAAATTTTTAAAAGTCACCTAACAAAGAAATGAAAAGTTTTAAACTCAAAATTACATCTGCATAACTTTGTAATTAAAAGCTATTTCACAGCAAAACAATCTACATTTAAAAATAGACAGAAGCAGTGGTAAGAGTTTAAAAAATATAATCAGGGTATTTTATTACAAAATTAACCAACACTAGGCTGCTCCAAGCCTATTACTGAAGCATCAATAATTACAAAACTCTAATACTACACAAACTGGGTGGAGAGGAAGAAGCTAAATATGTTGTGTGACTTCCAGAGAAACTAAAAACCTCATAGCACAGCTCTCACTGTACTTTCACAAGTAACAGATTTTAGCACAGCCACTGATTTACAAAAGAATTTCCCAAGTAGGGCAAAACATCTAGCTAGTGATTTATGACAATGCAGGAAGTGCTTTTGGAGCTGGGACTGCTCTCAGAATTTTTGCAAGTATAGCACAAAAAAGTCTCTTCAATACAATTGACTTACATGGGTGAGTCTAAGATAAACACAGCATTCTGCGGCTCCGTGAAGTGAAAACAAAGAGCTGACTTGAATTATTTTAAAACTTTTGGAAAGATTCATTAATACCTTAAAATATGCAAAATTCCTTACAGGAGTAGCTAATATTTCTATCAGAAACTAAGCTATTTCTCACGGCCATCAGGTTCTGCCAGGGACTCATCTCTTAGATTATAATTTACTCTCTGGTTTTCATTTTTCATGCTTTCTGTGGTAAATATAAGTAGCTTAGCTCTATGACTAAAGAGTATTTTCCTCAGTATATTATTTATAATTTATATTCCTTACAATCATACCTAGCTTGTCTTGTTTTTGGAAACCATGAGAAAAAAAATCTTACGCTTAAAGCTGGAAGCTTAGACAGACAACATTCAGCTGATACATGGATCTTCCTAATTACTCTTACAGTTGTTCCCAAGATCACTACATCCAACATTTCTTAGAATCAGAGCCCTAGTGACTGCACAGTGACTGAAATCCATTTGCTAATACTGAAAACAAACATTCAAGTATGAAACAGCAATTAAATAGAAAGAATACCACAAATAATGCCTATTCAGTTTCCCAGTAGTTGAAGTCCACACACGAGGCACTACAGATAAGGTCTAGGAAGAATTCTCTGGCACTAAAGGCCATCCTTTTATTCTGTGATTACCTTGACTATCAAAGTAAATACATAGCACCCACTTGCCAACACTGATGTTGTGCCAATAAAGCAAAAAATGAAGTAATGGCAATAAAAGTTTAAATGGAGTATTTTTGAAAGGTTCCTTATGACAACTAATTACAAAGGACCCGGCAGCAAGGACAGGATTTGTAAGGACAGTAGGATTTGTAAAGTGTTTTAAAATGTCGCCTTTTAACTCTGGTATTAAACAGAACACTTGTTTAGTTTGTGGTTGATCGTAAGGATTTCTCCCCCGAGGTTCAGAGTGATTTCATCGCTTATCAGCCAAAAGATGCATCAGAACCATTTTAATAAAATTAACTTTCTCAAAGACAGAAGTTTACAACTGAAAGAGTCAGTTCACAATACACTTTCAGGAAAGAAGAAACAGTAATAGCATTTAACTTCTTTAATTTTGATGTCAAGTTGTATAAGAGTTTTATAATGAAATAATACAGAAGAAATCTACTCCTGGAACCAAGATAAGATCTATTACTTGACAGGTTATACAGGATTTATAGAGGCATCACAGAAATATGACATTATTCTTTTTAATGAATAGTCCCAACACAAATTAGGTAATTAAGTGCAGAACGCACAGACAACAAGAAAGCCCTGTATAAATTCTGTTAATGACATTGATGCCTTCAAGAAATCATCTGGTATATTTATTATTCTAAATCCAAAGTGATGCTTCAACGTAATGGCAGTACTGGATTCTTTATTTTCCTGTCACAAATTAATTCAAAGCAATGTGCTGAAAGTCAATCAGCAGCATCGTAATGTCTTCACGCTACTGTCAGTGGCCAAAAGGCAACACGTGGCAGCCACCATAAACAGTTAAATCACTAGCTCTTCAGCCCTAGTGAAGAGGAAAACTTTGAGGTCTTTTGTCTCACAAAGGATATTTTAGCAGAACACAGATTTTCGGATGGGACCTGGATGCACAGACAGCAGAAGAAACACAGAGAAGCTGTTGTTGATGAAGCACAGTGCAGTGGGCTCTGGATAAAAGTACCCCAAGCTGTTGTTTACGAAGCACGGTGAGGTGGACTCTGGATAAAAGTACCCCAAGGAGCCAACTCAGCACAGGGGGCACAGAAAGCCCAGCTCTCTCCTAAGCACTGGGCAATGCCCTCGGGCCTGGCCACAGGACTGGAGTGCACCAGCACAACTGTCCAGCCCAATGCCTGTCCCTAGACCCAAAGTTCAGAACAAGCTGTTAAGCAACAAAGTATAGCAGACTTCATGTCCCTGTGAAACACTCACTAAAAGAGATACTCAAACTTTTACTTACGTATCTAACTGTTCACAGTCTGGGTTTTGGGAGATCATGTGAGGTAGAGCAAAGGTAAAGAAGCACTGCCCAACACTTGGTTTCTCTGACGTATGATTTGACAACTGAGTCACAAAGATGCCTTGTGCTTTCAAAACTGCTGTTTTAGCAGACTAGAACAAAAATGAAAAGCGGAAAGGCAAAAGAAAAGCAAAATATTTTCCAATTATTTTTAAATCATTCTGTAATAATTCCTTTCTTTCTGAGCCAAAACACTTAGGTCATGAAAGGAATTTCTGGAGGTGCTAGAGTCAGATGCAAACAGGACCTCTTTAGTACAAAATATCCTCAACAAGGGACTGGCACCATGCTATGTGTGTGGATCTACACAGAGAAACAATTCAGACTGGGGCCATATAGGCTTCTTTGACCCATATTCATAATTATACAGGCAAAGGAGAAATAGTACAACTACTAAGAGTAAGTACTGCTAAAAGTGTTTCGTATTTCCTTAATAAAATCCTACCTACAAAAGTTGTTTCCCTGAAAATAAACAACAGAAGATATTTGTTACTCAATGTTCACACCACTTTCTCAGCCTTTGAATTACCTGAAAAGCTGCCAGCTTTTCCACGAAAACAGAGCATAGTGTCTCTCTGCTGTTTTCTTTGGATATGCTCTTGGTTTATCCAGTAAAAAAAAAACATGTACCTCTCCATCAAAATATTCTGAGCCATTTGCTGCAACTTTGGCAGACTTCCAGGGCTATCCACTCAGCACATTTCAAAGCAACCCAGAATCAGCAAGCAGGTTGAAAAGTTCTCAGCCCCTCCTTGGGTTCAGAGATTGGCCTCAAAATGGTTATACAAATGTAAACACAATAGTAATTTTTTCCAGTGTGCTTCTGGAGCACGTTTTCAATTTTAATTTTGTTAGGCACTGGTCGCTCTGCAGTATGAGACATTGCACAGAAAGGGTGAACAAGGGAGATTCACTTCAAAACCACATTCCTGATCTAAAGTACAGACTTGGTGAAGATGCATTCTCTTTTTATTTTATTACAGAGACTTGAATACTTTTACCGAGTTTTCCTGTTAGAGCTGAGATTATATCTGGTTATTTCCTTGAATATTTAGCAAAAGTGAAAATCATTCATTATCTGGGCTGTTGTTCAGTCCTCAGACCAGCTAGCCAGTTTGAACCCTTTTCTGGTGATAGTCCTTCAAAGAAATCTGCAAGACTGTCGTCTGCTGAAGTCAGGGACACCCTCACTGCAGAAAGGGAGCAGAGCATGGTAGTAACTAGTCAAAGAAAGATATTATTTAAAGATAGGGATATAGGCAGAGATAAGATTTTGCCTATCTTTCCACAATAAACTCTTCCCTTGCTTTCTTTGAAGTACAACATTCTCTCCTCTTTCCTGAGGGCAGTTTAATATATCTAGGGAGTTATGAAACTCCAATCAACCGAGCAAAACACCAAGATTCTGTTTTTAAAATTAACAATGGCTTAAATGATGAGCTATTTTACAATAGGAATCAAAACAAGAAGCTGAATAGCAGCAAATTATGCCTCTTCTGATATTTCAAAGATCTGGTGATATTTACTGCAGTAAAAACCAGTTTTATGGTTGTTCTGTCTGACTAATTAACAATGAAACTGCATAGATGCACTTTACATTTAGCAAGACTTAGGTAGATTTTATATCATTAAATCAAAGATTACATCATTCATTTTCTAGTCTTTTAAACGGGGGTAAATTGGTAAGAAATCTTATTCTCTGAAAACGCAACTTTAATAGACCTTCAAGCCATTTACAACACTTCTTATACTAAGATTTCACACTTAAAATTCTTGTTAAATATCCTCAATTTGTGAATTACTGCCATTATATTTACTACAGTCAGGATAAAAATCCTTTTCCAGTGGGAAGAAAACAATCTGACACCTAAGGAAACATGCATTCATTTTAAAGTTAAGAACTCCCACACACAAACAAATATTCAAATCCTATCATCACCTCCAACTGAACTGTGTTTTCATGTCCTGGGAAAGCTTCCTCTATTTCTGTCAGCATATACCAACATTTGTTTTTCTGCAGTGAAGCCTCTTTGTATTGTTTATCTTCTGCAAAATGAAGCTATTATTTTTTTCCTGGACAAGGAGTTTCTAAGCAATCTTAAGGAATAGATTAATCAATCTATTTTAAAATCAAATATATTCATCTCTGTTTCTAACAACCATCTGAGTTTTAGCTAATTTCATAGTTAATGTAAAAAATTAAAACTCGGTAAGCAAAAGGTTGTGTCCTGATTGAAAAGACTTCTTGGATTACTTCGACTGTGTTCATACTTTTCTCAAAGGCTTTTCATCATATGTCTCACATGCTGAGACTTTTTATTCTTACTAGTTTAATTTGTTCCAAAAATCTCAATTCACAAAAGACTGTAGCCAGTGTTGCAAGACTGAGCAATAAGATGAGGTTTCTTGAACAGAGCAGGTCACATGAAGCAGGACTCCTGGTTTTGTACTTGCCTCCAGGCCCAAGAGCACATATTTAATGAACAGATGCTGAATTGCCCAACCACCCTTTGTCTGCAAGAACAAACACAGATTCATATTCTTTTCTGCAGGTGCAGTGCTATAAGCTTCAGCCAAAGGAAAATTCAGCTTTTATAACCTTCAAAACAAAGTAAGGTTCTTCTAATATTGTTGTGCCTATCATGAACTTAAAAATCAAAGTAACTTACGATCATCCATAAAATTAATGTTTCTTGAAGCTCTTCAGAAAACCAAATGTTACATCAGTGTCTCTTTTAAATATTCTACCATAAATATTTCTGGTGGCTTGGAAAACTCCTTATTTCAAAACTTCAGTTTTTATTCTAAAAATTAGCCCAACAAAATTTGTTTGGCTTTCTGCTCTAAATGCATTGATTTTCTATAAAAAGATAATCTATCCATGGTGTATTTTAACCTCTAAACAAAAGGTAAGCACTGTCATGCAAATATTCTAGATGTAAAAGCTAACCAGAATAATCCAGTGTTAATCTGTATGTTTAAATCCCACCCATTTTAAAATCTGGGGTTTAGGATTTTTAAAACTTTATATTTAGTGCAGAAATTGCCTATTCTTTTCAAATGACATAAACCAGCCTTTTTTCATAATTATAATTCACAATAGCAGATTTTGGAACTCAAGAGACACTTGAATCTGCTGTTCAAGCTTTCACCATTTTGCTCTGAGCTTTATTTTACTCGAAACCACAACAAATAATAGAGAAATACTTGGAGAACACATGCACTGGGACACACACACATGCATTGAACTTCATCTGAACTTGTTAGGGAAACTTGTAATGAAACAGATAAAAACAGTGACAAAGGGGATAATGACGATATATAATATAGATTTTCTCTTTTTTTCTGAAAACAGAGATAGGGTCTTGATGCCTTGGCCCTGCCACAAGTGCCACTCCCCATCTCCGCTTATGCAATAAGCGAGTGAAGGTTATGAAAGCTTCACCCATGTTAGGCTGTGAGACTGAGGTCATGCTGTTAACTGTGAATCCACAGATTTCCCTTTAAAACCTCCTGCAAGCAAGGAGAACACGCTGGCCATTAACCACTTACTCCCTCCACACAGCACAGCTTATATATGAAGGTGAGTGGTTTGTGACCTTTAACAGTTCTTTTTTTTAAAACAGAAATTTCTGTGAATCACAGTCACATGAAGATTATTTTAGGGAAAGCACCATTTCTGGCACAGGCAGCCTCACAAACAACAACAGTCTAGTTTCGGCTTTTTTGGCTTTTTATGAGTCTCTCAGAACAGTGCTGTATTAAACAGCACAAGCAAAAAGAGTGATACTAAACTCTTTTAAAAAAGTGTTTCATGTCTGTTTGGGACTGTGATGATATCCTACACTTGTCCGGACTCTATAGACAATACAAAATGTTGACAAAAGAGCTTGAAATTCTTCTAGCTGTTAAGGCAGAATACTTAAAAACTCTAACAGCTAAACAAAGAAGCACCATATAATTTCTCACATAATTTCACTTTTTTTTTAGTATTGCTAATTTGTTTTTTTTCTGACTGAGTGTAAAGGTCTTTCTCTCTTTTCTGTCTGTCCCAAATTAATTACAGTAACCAAGAAAATCTCAAACCACCTTGCTCACCACACACATCCATCAAAGAAAGACCTGAATGTGAATTAATCCCATGCCAGATTAGGAGAAAAACAACCCCAGATGTTCTTAGGACACATGATACAGTGAGAAATATGCCTGAATACCTGTCTAGTACAAAATATATTTGGAAATATCCTGGAACAAAAGTGAACACAGTACTGAACTCATGAGGTTTCACCAAGGAAGCAGAATTAATTCACAGCAACCTGGGATGTGTTCTCTTAAAGAATCCAAGTGCCTCCATGGAGTATTTATTGAGATGCACAACATTTCCTAGCCTTTCTTAGCCTTTAATGGCAATTTATCATGGAATTGTTTAAACTGCTGCAGCTACAGATTTGAACCAAATAAAACAACAACAAAACACCAGTGCCTCAAATAAACAATACTGATAATAAAATTTTTGTAGCTTGTGTCTTTTAGCCATAGTCTATGGCTATTTCTTTTTAACTTCAGCTTTCCTAAAGAATGAATTTCATAGTAAAAATTATTCTATTGGTGTAATAATTTCAAATCTAACTGTAAATACAATCATTATGGTTGGGGGGGAGAAGTTCTCCAGAAGCACGAAATACTTGACTATGGAGTAGTAGTAACAATTCGTGAAACATGATCAATTTTAAAAATCATTTTGTCTTTTCCATCCATTGTGCAGTTGAAAATTCTTATTTGTGATGTTGTAAGGCTATAAATCAAACAAAATAGGAAATGTCTCCTCAAGCCCACAACAAATAGAGTACCAGCTGCAATAATAGTGTTGTGGAATGAAAGCTTTGCTATATTCAATTTTAAAAAGCTTAAAACACTAACACCCATTATTCTAATTGTGTTTTATTGTACAATTATAAAGTACTGTTCTACTTGGCAGCTCCGAAGTTTAAGTAGAGAATTATTCAATATATTTTAGCATTGTTTACATTTAATTTTAGACTAGCCAAGATTGGTTGTGTGACCCTAGTCCCAGGTCAAATAACAGACCTTCTACCATATTATGTGATTTAAAGTGAAGTCCCATCTGAGCTAAAATAAGGAAGCTGCAAAGGAAAGAGGAAGCAAGTTCAGGCATCCTCCAACACGACTGATTGTAATAAATCAGCTGAACTGAAAAGTGAAAAAATATTCTTCCTAAGATACAGGCAGGATGTTTGTCCAGCTTCACAAAACCATGCTTGGTTACTGCATTAGCAGTTTTACCCTTGTGCATGTTAATTCTTAATTTTAATGGGTTTATACTTGAAAAAATATTAGACAATTATATCTTTTCCATCTGGTCTTGAAACTAAAGATCAAAAAGCAAGTGACATGCTTCTGTCATTGGAAACTTTTCCCAGGAATCATCAGTGCTCAGCTGCCACACAAGGAGAACAAAGTTCCATCCCAGAGCCAAGCTAAGATTTCCTAGTGAATTAACTGGGGAGAGAATGAACAGTTACTTCCACAGAGATTTCACCTGGAATGGGGAATAAACAAATGAGAAACACTTTAGAGAGAGAAGAGAGAAGAAAGAGACAGATGGCAGTTACAGTATAACTCTCATGGCCATGTCTTTAATAACCTTATTAAAAATGAGGCCTCTGGGCATGTTACTTGGAAGCTGCTTTCCTTTTTCTTTTTTAACTTTTAAGTTTGTTTGTAACTTGCCATTGAAAATTTCTCTATTCAAGGGAAGTTTCTTTCCACTTACGATGACCAAGTCCATAAACCTAAAATCTTAGACTTAGATTTCAAGTCCTCTAATTGAAATTCTTTTTTTTTCCCCCTCAAAATTAGCTAAAGAACTTTGATACAAGCCCATTTTCAACATCAGGCTGTCACAATATCATGCTATTTTCATAAGATTCCTGAAATATCCTTTAGGAGCAATATGAAATAGCATAACATTCCAGTATGACATGCAATTCAAGCCTGAACAAGTCGGTCTATTCTATGCTGAAACAATTTACTAAGAACTGAGATACCAAATATATTGTGCCATGAAGCATGCAAATTAATTAACATCTTCTTTCTCTGACACTTTAATGACCGTTCTTGTCTACATCCCTCAGAAATGATTGAATCAAAAAAATAAGTGTCAGAATAAAGTATCCTGACAGACACACATTGCTTCAAAGTACAATTTAGGCTTTTACTACAGGTCTCTAGAGAATTCCAAATGTTCTGAAAAACATCAATCTTATGTAAGTTATTGTCTAGGAAACAGCTGCCAGACGGGTGGTAAATATGCCTTTGTACATCTATATTTCACATGTCACAGCCATCTTTGATTTAGAAATGCTGTAAACCTGTACAAAGTAGGTGCATTTTTTTATGCTCAGAAGATTGCCACCCTCGGCTAGATATCCAAAGTAAATTCATAGAGTATTCAATATCTTTATGAATTATTGGAATGATGGAACTGAAAGTTCACTCTCCAAGTCTGGGCATGACACTGAGCTGGGAGGAGAGGTAGATACAGCAGAGACAAGAGCCTCCTTAGGAAGAGAGAGCAGAGCAGGCTGGAGGACTGGGTTAACAAGAAATGCATGAGCTTTAGCAAAAATAAGTGTAAAGCTTGGCACATGCAATGAAATAAACCCAAGCAGCGACTGGGGCTGGGCTCTCACTCGCTCAGGTGTCACTTTGGAAGTGCTGGTGGACAGAAAGCTGAACACAAGTCAGCAGTTGTCTCACAGCAACAATGAGAGCAAACCCTGTCCTGGGCAGTGTTGGTAAAGGCATGTTCAGATCAAGGGATGTCATGATTTCACTCTGCCACACCAAGAACACTGGGTCTCCTTGGAATTTCCCCACTTTGAGAGGCACTGGCAACCTGGAGAGGGCCACAAAGGGCCACCAAGCCAAAGAGATGTTTAGAGAACTGGAGGCATGAGGAGACACTGAAGGACTGGGGTTTGCTCAGCCAAAAGAGATGAAGGTTTGAAGGATCTGATCAAACCTGTGATATTTAAAAGGTAGTTATGGAGAAGGTAGAGATGCTCTCTTCACAAGCACAAATGGTGACAGGACAAGAGGACACAGACACAAGTACCTTCAGGAGGAAATTCATACAGGCATAAGAAAAAAATTCGCCATCACAAGAATTCAACATTGCAACAGATTGCACAGAAAAGTGGGAGAATCCCTTCAATTCAAGCTGCACCCTATAGAAAACCTTTATCTTGTTCCAATTCCCACTCTTGGCAAAATTCTACGTGGTTTTAAAAAATAAAACCACCATAATTTCTAAATATTAATTTAAATTTTTTGTGGCTACCTAGACTTTTGGTGAGACTGGTGGACTGTTCGTGAATTCTGGTGGACTGTTGGTTAATTCTCTGTTTATGTGCTTAAAGTATAACCTTCTTCCTTCACATGAACTACTATGGAGTTTGTTTCCGTTAATTTCATGGAGATCTAAACTGCAATTGAAACACAACATTCAAGAAATACAAAAAATAAACTTTCCCAAGTGGTTTCTAGATTAAATAGTCATGTGAAAGTCACCCAACAGAGTTCAAACTTCAAACTCCAAACTCAATTTTTTTTTTCTCCCAACATACACTCTTAGGCTTTTTAGATGTTTACAAGCTATCTGTGGGGTTTTTTGTTAATGAAAACTTATTTATGTGCTGGCAAAACTGAGGTATTTAAGCAGCCAGGCTCCAAAATTGAACTTCATGTCATGAAGTCCATCTCTTTTTATCAGCATTCATAAAAATAACATTTATTTAAATCATATAGTAGTGGCTTCACAAGCTGAAATAAATTAATGTCAAATCAAAGCCAAACTCTGCTGGAAGCATTCCAAACACACTGCTTGGCCACACATATAAAGAGTCCCATCTGTACTGTGCGCTGCGGCAATCCACTGGCCTGACCTACAGCTTAGTTAAATCTGTAGAAATTTTTAAACTGACATGTTGGGCTTTGGATTAGCCCCATGTGTATTTGTTCACTTTAATAAACACTCCAGTTTCTTCCATGTTAAAAAGCATCTGGTAGTTTCTCAAGGAAATTATACTCAGTGTAACGAAATACTCTGCAACATTTTCAAATGTTATCAAATCTAAGCAAGACTTTGCCTTTTTATGTAAACCACCCTCTAGTAAGATCTTTTACTGTGATATAAACAACTTCAAGGTTCAGGAAATATGAGTAGATATTCACCTAGCGAATACTTCAGTGTTCTAATTAGTATTATGTTAGTTAACGGTTTAATGCTGGGTTTTATACGTCCCTTTGAGAATTATCACACTGTATTCCTGATTTTGTCTCTAATTTCCATAACAAATTCACTACTGGAGGCAGAGATTCTTCAAATTTCATTTCACCAGGCTCTTAACGTGCAATGATACCAAGCAACAGTTTTCCAATTCTTTAATTAGGTTTTCCAGAAACTCCTTTTGAGCTGCCAGAGTCAAGCCTCATCCAGATTTAGTTTCTATCCAATACAAACACAAAAAAGACAAGAACAGAAATATAAACTGAAAACAACGGTGAAAAAGATCCTTTCCAGTGGCTGACCATGCAAACACACCATTGATTTAAATTGATACAGCCTATCCATCTGCAATCATGAATCCAATATTATTGATAAGAAGTCTGAAAGATCAAAGTTAAAGCTCTGCATTTAGCAAGATAGAGAAGGGATTAAAAAGAGATTTATCGAGTCACCAAGCCTTATCTCATGTAAACAATCCTGAATATATCCCTATTTACAAAGTATTCATAGTGCATCTTGAGAAGTAAGTTGGGAGATTCTGTCTCCACTATTTAGATAATGGTCAGAAACCTGCTAATTTAGAGCTGAAATTTGTTGATGGATAATACATTTATCTGACCATTACCAACATGTAGTTTAGTTTAGATAATACCACTCTCAACAGCTACATGAAGAGGGAGAGAGATTTAGAGTAACAGGAAAAGAGAAACCTCTGCAGGTATTTTTCTAGGTTGTTTTGGTGGTCTCTCTTTGTAAGCTAAAAAATAGTAGACACCATAAAACTGAACCCTTAAATAAACTTGTCAAACCCATTTAAAAGTTAGTCATGGTATCGCATGGTTTCAAAACAGAAAATATATTACATAAAATCCTGAGTAACAATCTAAAGGATGGGAAACCCCAAAATCTGTAGGAGATAAATGCAGCTCATGGAGGAAGGGCTTTCTCCAGTAACAATGAGGAGGACTGATTTCTCTGATGATAGAAGCAGTTCCAGTTCTCAAAAATATATTTATCAACAGAATATACATCCCAGAAGTTTTACATCAGTAAAATTCCAAGACTCCCATTTGCAGATATGAGGCCTTCAAGCCTTGACTTAATAACACACAGGGAACCAATACTCCAGGCTATCAGTTAGGCAATTTGGGATCAATGAGCGTGTCGGCTAAGGCGACTTCTGTATCAAATATATTCTAGCATGCAGAGGTACAACCAGAATTCACGTACACTCTTAAAACTAACTAAAATATTCTGAGCGCACTACACATTAAATAGTTGCAAGTCTTTGGTTTGATGTAATGCCAGAAAGCCTGGTCTAAGGTCTCTGCAATTCAATGCCCTTCATCTTAAAACCTTCTGTAAGCGTAAGAAAAGTATACAGACCCATAGAGATTAATCCTATTTGTAATCTCCTACCATTCTGAAGAAATTTATTTAAAGCTGCTTTTCATTTTGATAGTGAATATTTCTCTATAGTTTTTTTTCCCTGCTCTTGTTTATTAAATCCTACAATGTGTCCACAAAAAAATATATTGAGGAGGTTTAAAATGTTAGTATTAAGCTCTGTGGCATTTCACATGAAAAAGACATTTTTTTCTCATCTGGGGGCAGTGTCAACACAATGGCTTGTGGTTAAGCTGCAAAATTAGCTCAAAGCTTTACTGGTGAAACTGCTGGACATCAAGCCTGTCCTTGAACACAGCACAAAACATTTTCCTCCCTCACCACTCCCTTCTCCCAAAACCAGAGAAGCAAAAGGAAAACCTACCTGATATATTAGACCCCTGCCCAGGAATACAATGGCTCAGCTGAAATAGGAGCTTTCTAAACTGAAATATTGCTTTCACTGCCTTTGCAAATGGGAAAGCTGGACTGCCAGAGCACATGAGTCTGACCCACTCTGATCCACTGCTACACTTCATCAACATACCTGTCAGCAGAAATTGGGTGTGACTTCTCATGTCAGCAGTTCCAACAGATTTAATGATATTTTAAAAGGTCTTCTATTCTGTCTCACATCTGGCAGATTAAATCACATTCCATTCATGAAAATTAATCTTTTCTTATGCCTTTACTTCAGATTTTTCCTATGCGCCTTTACTTCAGATTTTTCCTATGCCTTGCTTCCACGTTCAAATACACCTCTTTTCAAATCTTACCACTGAGATTTCAGGTTATGTTCTCTCCCTGCAATGAGGAGCAGCAGAACAGGATTGAATCCCTTAGAAGTCAGTAAAGACCTCCAAGAGCAAGCAATGCTAAACAACACAGTGTTTCTGCTTCTTGCCAAAGAATCACTGCATATTAATTTCGTAATGTCCCTGCCAACTATATACATGCATTGCTATCACACTAGAAAAAACAGGCTTCAATCCTAAAGGCCTTGCATGTGCCATCTTCAAAACCTGAACACTGATGAGGACACAGCAACAGCATTGAATAAAGACTTGAACATGATTTTTTATTCAGAGGCATATAGCCACAATTCTGTGTCAGAAAAATTCACCACTGAATATTGTGCCACAGAATAATTGCAGGAACAGAAAAAAATAAATGATTGGTCATGAAACACAAATCAGTCTTATTTTGGCTATTCACTAAGCAGGGTTAAAAAGCTCCGCAAAGTTTGTATTCCTCAAGAAAAAAAAGAAATCACTTTCACTCAAGGAGCTCCTTGTGCCTGTACATAATTGCAGAGTTCAGTGGGCCTCCCATTTAGGCACAATCAGCTCTGCAAGTTAAAACAAGACCTACATGCTCCTTTCCTTCTGAAACAAAGTTCACTGCATTTTTCTTTCTGTTTTCACTTGTACCTAAATAAAATTTGATGGAAGACACTAATGTTTGTATCATCTGGGGTATCAAATTACTCACTTTAGGAAAAACTGATTCTATATTATGTGTCTCAGTCACTACAGTGGTGAATGGGTTACTTGAAAGAGCAATAGTCCAGGCTTTTTTCTGAGACCAACCAGCGGTCAATTGAATTTACACTGCTTGTACAGACACCAGACTGGTAGGGCAGAGACCTTTTCTGATTTTTGAGTAGAGCTAAAGATATTTCAAAAAAACTTTGCTACAATATTAGCTCAGGATTTTCCCTTGCACGAGCAAATAACACAGTCTAGGTACAGAAATCTTCTGATTTTGTAATACAAATATTTATCACATTTTTTCATTACTTAAATTGGGAATATCACTTGTAACTTTATTTATACCACTTTAAATTAGAATCTGTTATGTTTCATCTGATTTTTATAGCTTATAACACACCATAGAAACACATTTTAATTCTACAATTACTTATGCACTTTAATTTTCGTCCTTACAGTTTAAGGAATTATTATTATAATCTAGAGACCCCGTCACCTGTTCAAATGAAACAAATAAGCTTAATTTCCATTACATTTGGAAATGCTGTCTTTTGTTACATTTAAATGCAATTTCAGATAACATAATGAGGAGTGAATAAATCTTTCAGAAAATGGCAACTGCTTTTATATTTTAAAAACCTCCTTCTTTTGGGTGGACATCTGACACTTCTGTTTAAATTGTCTTTCAAGGCAATAATAACAATAATGCATCTGTGTTTGCTAATAAGAATCTTATAATTCCTTCCTGCTATTGTAAGATGTTTCTGTTAATTTTTCTCTACAAGAGCTCTACTGACATTCAAAGGTCTCAGCATAGTCTGTGAGAAAAAATCAGGCCTAAGATAGGCCATGAATTTATCAGGGCCCATTTCCATTTCACCATGAAAGAAATCTATCCTATTTATCCAGAGAATCAAGAAAAGACAAAACTGAGGCACAATTTTAAGCAGTAGAATGGAGTAGTTCCAGAATAATGTGGTTTGGCTGTATATTCACAAACATCAAAGTTTCAGGCTACCAAGTAATTAGCCCAATGTATGAGATTTTGTCCATACTGGAAATGTGAAACCTTCTTACTCCGGTGAGCCCTTTCCAATGCCCTTCGTTCGTTCCTCCACTGTTTCACTTCACAATAATATCCCTCTGAGGTTACATGGAGACTCACTTCTGCTCTGGCAAGTGAAAACCATACCCATTTGCCCTACATTTACTGGCTTGTCCAAGTCCTCTACTACTTTCCATCTCAATAGCTCTGTCAGCTCACCATCATCACTATGATTTATCTGCAAGTTGCTGCTTCTGCCATATCTTATCTTGGTAAGAATGTCTTAATGTAGCTAATTGCCTCCACACATACTGTGGTATTTTCATTATCCAAATTACTACCCATGTCAACAAGAAAGCTCTAGATTTCCAATTAATATACTAGATATCCACTTTTAACACAATCAGCCTGGAAGCAGCTTTGAGATGGGTTTAATCTGTAATTAAATCTCTGGAGCTAAATGTGGAACTACCATTTAAGTTAGCATATGGTATGTGCAATGCAATTACCAAGAGTGGTGCCAAATTAGGAAGGTATCCTTTAGGACAAGTAGTAAAGGTCAGTTGTTTGGTACTAAGAAAACTATCAGTCAGAAAGTTAAAATACCCAATTGCAAAAAGGAAACATTGTCCTACCTAAGCATTTCAAGATTTAATTCTGCTGACGATCTGTGGAAGAGAGACTGCATGCTCGCAAATCAAAGGACAAAGCCTTGGATTTTATTTGAATGAAAGCACAAAATACCAAGTTTGGACATTATTCACGTGAAAGGTTTGTTCTGTATTTTGACAGCTGCTGAGGGATTAATATGAAAAGGGTGCTGCCTCTATTAACCTATATTTCTAACGATTACTTGGTTTTGAAACAGTAGAAGAAACAGTATTTAAGCAGCAAGGTCACGATCTAACTAGCACTATCAAATCCAAAATAGAGGCTCTGTCTTGTTGTTACAGGGCAGAGTCAACAATCAAAAGACAGGAAGGTAATTAAAGATTTGGCTAAAGACCAGGCCTACCGCAGTTTTCGGAGCCTGGAGGTATTGTTTTCTTAAGACAGTATTAAATAAATGTAAAGCTACATGCACACAACCAAGAAGCTCCAAACTCAGGAAAATAATTTCTCAATCCTGCTCTAGTGTGTTGACACCATGGCCCTTCTGCTTCTGCTGGAGAGACATCCAACAGATCTCTTAAGAAAGGTATCCAACTGAAGAAGCTGCAGTGTCATAGCTTTTCCCCAGCTCCTTGGGAACCACTTTAAATTCAACTGGAAGAGTTCACCAAGGTCTTCCTTCAGTGTTTATTCTGGACTCAGGGAGGCAGTTGACTCACGAACCAATAGTTCTGCACTGCAGCTGATCAAGTGAATATTCTGGAGAATATCTTACCAGGATTTCATTTGGCTTGAGCCAGTGCTACTGCCTGCTTGGCTCCTCCCTGTCTGCTGCTCTACAGGCAGTGATCTCACCAGTACGGTAGAAATGCTGGTAAGGCAGGAAAAAGTAGAGGGGGGAGTACAAAAGCAACATGAAAATAGCACTAGAAAATTCCCTTTCCTACAAATTCTCAGAATTTGCCATCGGCATCTCTTCTCCTACTTCCTCTGATCACCACCTGCTTGAACAAAGAAGCCAAACAAAACTCTTTTGCCATTGGGATAGTTATCTGTAGTTTTAGAAAGGTGAAAGAATTGCCCTTGCTCCCCACTGTGATTTCACAGAAAAGAATAATCAAACACGGGATTTGAAAGTTGTCATTAAAATAAGGAATGAGAGGTTTAGCATTGATTGGAAAAGTAGGACGGAAATTACAGCAGAAAAAAAAAAAAACCACTGACAAAGGTAAAATAGGCATACAATAAGAGATGAGAGTGAAAATAAAGCAAAGACAAGTGTAGGCCAAGGCAAATACAGGAGAGTGATCAACAAAAAAAGTAAATGAAAGAATCACAGACAAATAGCGAGAGTGAGACAAAGGGATGCAGGAGGACTACATGAAGTACCACAGGTAGAGGGAAATCCCTTCCACACACATCAGTTACAAACTAAGTAAAACATGTAATCTAAAGACCTAAATTTGAAGCCTTAACTTCACATCCTTCAAAACCAGATGCTTTAATGCAGAAAAAGTTATTTTCATGCAAAACTGAATTAAATGTTCTTCAGTTACTGCGTTTTCCCTACGTGGCTTTATCATGCACTTAGTTTTCAAGCAAAAATAAGTAAATACTTTCTCACTGATGTGCTACAATATCATACAGCTTCAAACTGAAAACACGAAATGGTTAAGAGTACCTAGCATTGAAAATGTTAAGGCACTATATACAAAAGTAGTGTCAGAGACAAAAAGTAAGCAAACTGGGAGTGGGGAATTTTAGTTTTCTCTAACTATTACTTTTATAGTATTGTTATATGTTAGACTAATAAATTAATGCAATATCAGAGGAGAAAATACATAATCTCAAATTTTCATCCTGTTAATACTGGTGAAGGAATGAACCTACTAAGAGAAAAAGAAGAAAACACAAATTCAAGTCAAAATATAAACTTATTTTGTTTGTAAGATCTGCTTCCAATTTAATTTCTTCTCTCCACTGTCTTACTTTAACAAGGATTAAATCCTTGTCCATTTATTAATCCTTTAACAAAGATTAGAAAGAGAATGTGCTTCAGATTTCACAGAAATTACCAGCAGCAGCTTTGCATTTATGCTTCATTCCTGCAAGCTGTGACACCTGTGAATGTTTTAGTCAAGGAATCCCATGAGATCACACTTCATAAATGTCATAAAATCCTCACTCTTTACAGGTATCTGGGTAGGAGCAAACTTAATAATAAAAAGTAATGCCAAGCCAACTTTTCAAAAAAATTGTTCTGTTTTGAATCTCCACCTGCTCTGCTGATGTGCCAAGATGGAATCTGCTTCTCATAATGGCAATTTGTTTGTGAGGATATCTGCTTCCAAGTGTTTGCAGTCCCACAAACAAAAAGGGAGCTATGGTGCACACAGCAAGTGCTGAGAATATAAAACTAATGCCAAGAAAGATACTGCTCCCTACTGGCTCATCTAGATAAGAACAGAGAGCAATTCCCTTACATATTTCTCACAGTAATAAATTATTAGTCCACAGATAAACCACAGTTTCGAACTATAAAACAAATATCCCTTAAAACATTCACTAGATGTTAATTTTAAAAGTTGATTAGATGAAGCACACAGACTGTTTTCCAAAGGAAAACAAAGTGAGAAGAATGCCAAAAACTTCCAAAGTAATTCTCTGTTACCTCAAAGCTTTATAAATTTAAAAAAAAATAAATTTAAAAATTAAAAAAAAAAATCCACACAAAGACTATAAAAGTAACAAGCTAGCTAGGATATAATAACGATTTCTGTCCCAGAGTAAGGATACCTAAATCTTTAACAGCACTCAGAATTATTTTACTTATTTTTAGCTTTGTCTACATGTAACTTTTCACTACACTCCCTAACTTCGACCAAGAGATGAAAGTAGAAACCTGGAATACTGCCACTGCAGATTAGCACTGATTCCATGTGTTTCAAAGACTTTGCATAGAAAACAACAACAACAACAATTTCATGGACTCGACAGTTTGCAAAACCTAACAAGATCCATACCTTGATTCCCACACATCAAAATAATCTCATATAAGGGCTTGCCTAGCCAGAGAAATGCAAACAAGCTGGAATGTCAATCTTACGCGTAAGAGCTCTTCTCTACTAACTTCCCTCAGGGTCACTCACTGAGAAGTAAATGGGTCATTCTGCGATTTCAACCCTTTCCAAAGGCACTGGCATTCAACCACATGAAAACGCTTGTGTTGCATCGCTGCTAAGAAGCTTGGAAGGACTATCAGCTTTTCATTAAGAAAGTTGTGCCATTTTTCTTATGCAGACTCTACACTGATTTAAATTTTGAGGGGGAAAAAAAAAAAAACTTCTGAGCATTTCCCCAAAGCAGCCTGGAAATATTTTAGTTGTGTAGCTTGGAAAGGCCTCTCACCTTTGGTACTCTAAGAAAGGCCTGGTTTTTCCCAGTCTGTGCAGACAAGAGAGGGGATTTTTTCCTTTCTTTCTGACCTGCTTCTGACTGTAGACCTTTTGGGGTTTTTTTTCCAAAAATTCTGATCTGTGAACTCTGGGCTAAATTTGCCACTGAAATCCAGAAATTGAGTTTATCTTTCTGCCTTAAATTTACACAATCAAATAACTCTAAGCCCTATAATCCTGCCCACTTAATTCCAAACTGTACTTTACACTAACAGAATTGTTACTTCAAGATACGGTCTCCAAGGTAAAATAGAATTGTTTCGTGTTTGCTATTTTCAATAGTGTGCAGCTGAAAGGATTTGAGTTGTGTTTTATTCCATGCACTAAGAAAATAGATATTCCTCTTACTTGCTTTGGACACACACAGAAGCTACCAACAGTTCAGCAGTGTTTTCAAGTTGCTAAGCAAAAGCAGGCTAAGGAATGGCTGGACATCAGACACCCATCTGATAAATTTTAATCCTACTGTGCAACTGTCAAAAATAACAGAATGGTTTTGCAGGAGAATGGCAATAAAATTCTGCTTTCTACACTTCTATGAAAAGAGAGATATTTAAATTCTTGCTGCTCAGTTGGCTGTCCAGTATAATATACTGCTGTAAAATCCCATTATCAATGAAGACGTCACAGCTTATCATATTCCCCCTCCCTCTGGCAACAAATCAGGTAACAAAGGCAATTAAGAGTTTCAGGATCCTGCCTTTTCTCAGCTATCTTCTTCAGCTTAAGGTAGAACAATTGCAGGAAATGGTGGAATTAGAGCTTTTTTTTTTTTCCCTAGAAGGGGACTTTGAAACTTAGAAAAGAAACACCTATCAGTGCTCTACTTACATGAACCATGAATTGGAGGAAACTGGTTGCATCAAGTGGATTTAAGCTGACTGACATGACAGAGAACTAGATTGTCACTTCCTAAAAGGGATGGGCAAATATCCTTCCCGGATGCACCTTCCTCTAACATTTCCCATGCTTTTCCCTATTAACCCACTCGCAGTATTCCGCAGAAACCTTACTATGTGAGCATGAAAAAAGGCACCCAAAAATCCTCCAAACACATTCAGTGTAACAGATAAGAGCTGTTGCATGGAAATGCTATAAAGACAGGAAGAGCAAACTTTGAAGGGAGATAGATAAGACATCCATTATGGAAATCAACTGAACTCCTAAAAAGCTCACTGCCTGGGCATACAAAAATATTACTGAACACCCCAGTATGGAGCTAAACTCTGTTCAGAGTTAACACAAACCCTTAACTTCACAAGTTATTTATAACAGAAAGCTCATTAAGTGCTAAAAACACTGGGGTAATATACTATATTTTATTGCAAGACGTTACTTCCTATGGAAAAGTAATTATTAACAAGATCCTAAAACACAGTTGAAACCTTAACAAGAAAACTTTCAGCTAAGGAATAGTGATTGAAGAGCAAGGCATTACCTGGGGATTAATGACTGTCTGGTGAGAGCTGATGGCACCTGGCTGAGCTTCAGCTGGCATCAGCTGATCTCTGAGTCCCAGGAAATGTCTTGAATCTTAATCATTACTTCTGTTGTAATATGACAACTAAATATGAACACAAATGCAAGCAGGTCTACAGTGTTCTAACATGGGACTTGCTGTTTCCTCTGGTATTCTCCAGGACATTGCTGCAGGATTAGAACTCTGTAAATTAGCCAGCTTGAATCATTTCTCAACATGCCATTAATCTTATAATAGATTACATATGGTATTGCCACTTGTCAGGCTAAAGCACAGACATTTTGCATCTATTTCTACATGTCTTCCTGTTTTAAATGTCTGCTCAGAGAAATAAAATCTCTGGTCAAAACTAGATTTCCTCCTTTAATTACATTCATCCAGACATACCAGTTCTGAATTTAGCCTGGGAGTTTAGTTGAGTGTGTTTTACCTCTTAAATTGTTGTTTCCAATACATATATCTGCTCTCTTTCTAAACTTACACTGGTCTAGAATAATATTTTATGCTCCCAATATTAATATTTTGCCTTTATAAACTACAGAGGTTGACACTGCAACGCACAAATCCTACTAAGCCCACAATAAGCAACCGAGAGTACTTTGGATGTGTATATCCTAAATGTGACTTAAGCTCGCCCTAATTTAAGTCACAATGACCTAATCCAAATCCAGGAGGAATAAAGCTAACTAGTTTTGTTCAGTTGTCCGAGGCTCAGCACTATGCTGATTGACTTTTTTCTACTAGAAACAACAAGAGATATTCAAGATGGAACAGTAGACTTCCACCTCATCAGTGAGTTTTACGGAGTCAGCAGCAACACTTCTCCAAAGCTTTTATATAGCCAGGCTGTGCTCAACAACAGATGGACTACTAGGCATTTATATGCTGCAGGCATTTAACAGGTGAGCTCAGTTTAGTTATCAATCATAAATAACTAAATAATAGCTAAAATAATTAGGCATTAGAATACGTGGCATATTTTTCAATAAAGTCACTTTGCATTTTAGCAGTACTTTTGCATTCCAGTCTCCAGATGCACTCTCATACCCAGAGAAAATCTAATTTTTATGCTCATCATAAAGAACTTGAGGCTGAAATGCAGAGGTTAAGGCTCACACAAGGCCACACATTAAGGACCGGGAACAGAGGTCAACAGTTATGATTTTCAGTCACCTTAGCTTAAATACACAGCTCCTGGAGAGCAGCTCATTCCACAGCAATTCTCACAACAGTGACCAGCCAGAAATTGCCCTGAAAATGAGGTTCACAATTTACTGGTTCATTATTAATGAGTGAACAACATGGGACAGAAAAACAACCACAAAATGAAGATATTTTTGTGAGTTCATGGCTATGTTTAATTACAAGTGTTGCTCCCACACAGTTAAAACTAAAATGCATCAATAATCCAATTACTTTTTCTTCTCCCTAATTTTTCACATGACACTAAACACACATGAAAGGACCCTACTGAGGGACCCCTTACATTCATATTCCTGCATTGGGAAGAGGCAGCAGCTACACACACTCTTCTATATGAGCAGCACATTGCTCTCCCAGTCTGTCAGCAATGATAAGGCACCTGTGGAATGTGGCTACAGCTACATAGAATTGCTCAAAACTCAGGCTTTCCTTCCTCCAGTGGATTGGGTGGAGTTCTCCCCCTCTTGGCTAGAGCTTGATAGCCAAGCACAGTGTAACTCCCCCACCAGGTGTGGCCCTGAATACTGAAAAAACATCTGTGGACAAGATTTGTCTCCCTCTTATGCCATGAGCAATGAAGTGAAATGTTGGCTTTTTGCTCTCTGAGGAAAAGTCTGGGACTAATTGAATTGCAGATTTTTCCTTTTTCTCCTGCCTAACACAGATCCTGTTCTAATCTAATGACTAATGCTTGGGCCAGAAAAGGAACAAGTTTATCCCAGCAGGAACAAAACCTCAGGATGAAATGAAGGAGCTATTTTGTACAATGCTATGCAACTAAGGAGTCAATTGAAAAAAAAATTTATATTAACATCGGTTGCTTCATATACAGTAGTACTATTTTGTTTCTGTCCTACCATACTCTATGACTTTCTTACATGCAAAAAAGAATCTGAATGGAAATTCCATGTGATTTTTTGCTGCCAAACTTCTTATCTGCTAGTATCTCATAAATTATAAACTACAGAAATCCTAAAACATGCTGTGCTTCAAAGAAATGTCAAGAAAATTATTAAATGAAATAAGAGAAAACAAAAAATGTGAAAACTGGAGGATATGAGAAACAAAATCATAGGGCATTGCACCATTTGTCTTCTTCACAGCCAAGCGATAAAAACAAACTGGGGATATTGGGTCCAGATTTGACCTATCTCAGTGGTAAACCCAAACCAGATCCGAACTAAAAAGCAGCAAAGGATGAGAGAGTACTGTGGCTGTCAATGGATTTGTCCATGGTGTTACCCCACTCTCTCAGTTTTGAGAGACAGAAATGAGATCATTTTGCTGCCAGAAACAGCAACTGCCAAACCAACGAGAATAATGAACTGCAATTTACAGAGAAGAGGATGGTTGTTGCCCACTGTATGCCAAGATATCACATACTACAAAACCAGAGACGGAGCACCTGTGCAGCCTAAGTGGGTAAGGATGGTCAGAGCTATCTGGGAAAAGAGCTGGGTGTTATTAGAATACGTTTGTTTTCTGCTTCAGTGTTAACTCTTTGCACAATCATTACTACCTATTGATTCTTGGAATAAAGTTTTCAGTACTACAGCCCCATGCTCTCTCTAGACACTGGAACTGTACATCCAAATATTCTGGCTAAAGGAGCCACTTAAACTGCTATCAAGAGAGCAGTTTATCCAGAAACTTCAGCAGATGCAGACATCTACCACCTACGTGGTAAATACAGGGCTCTACATGTCAACTATCAGCACGAAAATCTCTGAAACAATTGAAGGTAACTGTATACACACTAACATCCAAGAAGCTTCTAAGTTACCAGGATTTTTATTTAAGGATTCATTGAGTATTATATAGCCTTCCCAATTATCCAGAAAAAAATAATAAAAAACAAAGTAGGTTGCTCTCTTGTGTGCTTTTTACATTGTAACCACATCCTTTGGCTTTTATGAGTGACAGTATAATGCTCCAGTTTGTTTTCATATAGCTCTTCCAAAGTACTGGCTATTACTTTTTTTTTTAGTCAGATAAATCTCACTTCAGAGTTCAGTTATACAATTTAATCATACACTGAAGGAGAAAGTTAATCCATTGTATGGGGGGTGCAAGCAGCTCTTGAATGAAGCCTCCAATAACTACCTTTTATGAAGGGATATAAATAAACAGAGTGGCTTCTATTTATAAGCCTCTAGTTCTGAGCCAATGTTCCTTTCGATTCTGCTGCCAGGCTCAGAAAGGAGACACAAGAATTAAACTGACAAGAGGCAAAAGTTTACTTTCAGCGGTTGGGGCAAGTTGGGATGTGGATCTGAATTCGAACGCCAGAGCTTTGGGGATTATTTTATCTGATTCACATCTTGAGATCACTCCTCACAATAACAAAGACCTTCAGGTAACAACCCATAACGGAGCTACAGATTTTTGAATACTAACAGAGATCTCTGACTATCCACCCACATCCATGCCAAAGGATGGCAACCACACAATGATTCTGTGAATATACTTTGGGTCCTTTTCTGAAATCCAACGTTGAGATAATATTTCTCCATGCAACTGCATTGATTTCAGTGTAAACTGGGGTATTAAGTCAAAACAGATGCCACCTGAATCAATTCTACAATTGATTTCTTGACACTGCATATTTTGAAAAATATTAGAGAAAAATATTCCTTTTTCCAGTCAGTCCATTCCTCATGTGAGGAACATCAAGAGAAAAAAACAAATCCCCAAAACTGTAAACCACACATCAACAACAGTCACAGACTAAGAAAATCATTATGTTCTAAAGAAACATCTGTATTTACTTAAAATTTACTATGCTCCATGTGAGGTATGTTATAAACATCAGGTTGTGCTCCTTTGGTAAAGAAACAGAAGACAGATAAAGTATACAAGTTATGGATTGTAAAATAACTAAAAAAAATGCCGCTTGGACTAGACAGAAGGGAAAAAATGCCACCCTGTCTATCATTAAAATATTTATGCAAGAACTGCAGACTTTTTTTTTAATTCTATGAAAAACTATGAACTAAGCTCTCATGAGAAGCAGCTAACCTGACTCTTATCACAAGCCTGCATGTCTGAAGAAACAGACTGTCTTGATACTTTTCTCTATTTATTATTAACTGCAGTGTTCTGAACAGCTGATGTTTTTTGAATCCAAAATTCAGACACGTCAGCAGATGAACTACAGTACACCCAGTTATGTCAGTATTTTGCATGGCCTTTATCACTGGGCGTGAACAGTAACTTCCAGGCGTGTGAAACTCAGATTTAGATGCAGTTCTCAGATAATCACAGTAACAAAAATTCCTCATACTTAAAAAGTAATTTATACATGGGGAATTATTGCCCTTTTTTTTAAGGAAATACTTTGTATAAAATCAACCATCTTTGCAAAAGAATTGTTCTGATGCTCCCTTTTTAAAACCAGAAATGTTTTACCACGTTGCTCATAGTGTGTTCAGGGAAATTTTGCATAATGAAGTTCCCTTGGTTGTTTTCCTTTGTAATTCTGAAGACATGCTACAGTCCAATGAAAAAATACTTTCAAATTATACATTTCTGTGATTATCCATGAGTTTACTAGAAATAAGAATTATAAATTTTGCATAACAGATGTTTCAAGATTATTAGTTCATTTTCCAGAAAATTAGTATCCAAGTGAGAAGATTTATATGTTTAAGTAGGAATAGGCTCTGTTATATGCACAAAACTCATCTAGGCTGTCCTTGAGCAACCTTAGATATTCTCAAGGATTTGAATTACAATCTGTGTCAATGATTCCCAGATTTCTTTCCTCCCCACTCACTTCCCTTTTGTTCACACTTGTAATTCAAACTGCTTCTACAGAATCTTCTTCAGATGTCCTCTTGCCAAATGAAAATCAATGTGTCAAAACCATCTCTTCTCTCCTCCCAGCTCCTTCCCTCCTGTTTTGCTGTAACTGTCAACAATTCCACCACCCCCCTATTCAACAAGCCTTTGAGTACTGGTATCATTTTCAGCTCTTCTCCACTTGCAAAGCTCCACACACACAAGTACATGCTTAATGTTAACCCTACTGCCTTCCCTAAAATCTCTCTGCAGCAAAGTTTCGAAATAGACATCAAATAAACATCAAGTGCCACAGACTGTCTGAATGAAACAAGGATTTACCAGCCACAGAAAGCATTACCTAAATCTGATAGATAAGAAAATGAAAATCCTTAGTCCTGGAAAACAGGCTGTATTTGCTTGCTCATATAAATTATTAATCTTCTGGTTTTCTACACACAGGTATAGAAAAATGGGAATGATACACAATGTGAAACAATCATTAGCAAGACAACAATAATTTAGGCACTTACTGAAAAAGAAAATGCCATCTGTCTTAAGCAAGCCTGCCTACTGTGAAAGTCTTAACACACTATCTTACACAACTCTTATTTCACAGTTTGAAGACAGTAATGTCTTTATAACAGAACATATAACCAAACTAGCCCAAATTACTGGACTCGTTTAATCACTCAGTCATCTTAGTTCTCTTTACTATTCACACACCTTTACTTGGCACATGGGCACAAGCCCTTTGATTACAACCTTTACATCTAACCCTAGAACATAATTAAGATGAAAGTCTTTCTTTCAGATATAATTTCAAAGTCATTTTCTGTTTTGAATGAGAGAAAAAAAAAAAACCACAACGGAAACTCAACTGCATTTTTACTCGATTTTAGAGTCCCTGGACTTCACTTCACTGGCATCTTCTTGAAGCAAACATTTTCCTAGGCAAGAACAACATGCACTCAAACATAGGGCTAAAAAATTTACATTGTATACAGCATGAAAGAAAAGATATTTAATCTTGTTTCCTTTGGTCCATCTTAATCCAACACAAACATGTGAAAGATACTTCCTCCTGTTGAGGTAGCAAAGGGATCCATTGTGATCTTTATGATTTAAGAAATTTTTCAAAACAAGAAACTGTAATGTATATTGTGCATTATGAAATGTTAAAGTTGAAAGAGGCTATCCTAGTTTTCACAGAAAGGCAACATTTTCAAATACAAGAGACAATCTTCTATGTATATTTAAATTTTTTAAAAAACCCCATTGCTTCCAGCATCTTACACAAGTTGGTTGAAATAAGATCATCAAGCCTTAACACTTAGTAAAATTTTCACTCTTTAAAGTCAGCAATTGCTCTCATCTTCTTATCTGGCTCCAGCTTTTTTTCATGCAGCTGGACTGCACGCAGCAGTGCACTTCAGAACCATAGCATGAAGCAGAGAGGGGTTTTATGAAATTACCAAACAAAAAGTGTCAAGAAATTCAAACCCACTCATCAGGAAACTGAAAAAGACAAAGAAAACAAACAACCCTCCCGCCTCCCCCCAGACAGTGACAGCTTGTTTTATATCAGATAAGCACCATCAACCTTATGCTAAATTTCTTAGTTATTTTTATATGGAACTATATGTTATTCACTGACTGTCAAGAAGGCTGAGATGTGTTATAGATACTTAACACTTATCTAGCATCAATGGGAAAAATCTTGCCTAATCTCAGTATTTCTCAACCATTAAGCAATATAATTCCCTCAGCACTGATTACAAAAAAAAATCCATGAAAATATTTTCAACTTACAGGATATGATCACTCCTGAAGGGTGCACTTGACCGATGATTTTTGACTGAGAAAATAGTTTCCAGAAGGAGATGATTCACATAAACCCAAAATTTCATGGAATATAGCACAGGGGATTTTTGAGGGGGGAAAAACATTCTCAAGAGATTAAGTGTTGTTTCTACTGTCTTTGAACTTATCATTTCCTAGTTAAAGGATGCTTTCATTGTCTGCTGCTCACATCTTCATAAGGACCATCTGAGTGTGTCATTTTGCAGGCTATCTTCCCCTCTGTGACTCAGTGAGAGCTCTCTGTCAGTTCAGCTCATAAATAGGGCAAACAAGCACGGAGACATAAGGGAATATAAGTACAACTAATTACTGACTTGTTTTAGTTTCAGCCAAACTTGGACATCATCCTAGTATTTTCTTCACATAAGCCATCATGTCACATGTTCAGGCAAAGTAAGGAACATTTATTTTCTAAACATTAGAAGGGACTAATAATGACTTAGCTGTCCAGCTCCTCAGCTTTTACTGATGGTATTTACATCCACGTTTCCTACCAGGGAGCCCATTTGAATCAAGCTTGATTATTTGTAGCACGAAGAGGTGGGGGGAGAGCCAGTCCCAGCCCCAGCCTGTACACAGGCTCCATATTTTTGGAAACAGGCTATGGTTTGGAAGAAAACGCACTCACTCCATGTCAGCACAGCACTGGAACACAGGTCAGAAACTAATCTCCCCTCAACTGAGAAAAGCCTTCCATCAGGCACAACTGCTCAGACAGCAGTTCCACCCATAGATTTTGCAGCAGAAAAGATGTAAGTGACAACACACTAACCCACCCCTAGCAAGATGATGTGCTGGAAAACCATAACACCACCATCAGCAAAGTCCTCACTAGTACACTTTTAAAAACCTTTTTTATGCTGTTTGCTGGTCAATCTTGAAGATTCAAAAGCTACTTTTGTATTTATTTAGGGTGGTGGAGTGGGCTTGTTGTTTCTTCCCTGTTGGTTTTGGTGCACTTTTAAAAAACAGCTCTTTCTTTTGTTTTCCTTGCAGGTGGTTGGTACAGAAGTTAAACAAATGCTTTATAGAACCCTCATACATTTAAAGATCATTCAAAGAAAATCCAAAAACACAACTGTGAAGAATATGAAGGCAGTGCACTGAAAAAGCCCAAAACAGCAGCAGTTAAGCTAAAGAGAGTAAGAGCACTAGAGAGAAAAACACAAATGGAAATTTCTGTATTTGCAAAAAGACATAACATAGTGAAGAGTCACATGGAGTAATTATTCCTTTACTATTTTGTTCCACTGGGAAAAGAATTCTTATATTTAAGTGAAGCTTACTTTCGTTGGTTTTGGTTGTTGACTTTTGGTTGCTTCTGCAGGACATTCATATGCTGGCAAATTTTTAGAGCCTTACATTTTCCTCCAATTTAAATAATGGTCTTGTCATTCAAATGCATTTTAAATTACAGTATTTTTATGCTTCATATACTAGCAACACTCATAAAAATGTCATAATTTCATTAATTGAGGCACAGAGCCCGTATTGGAGGAGTACAATGACTAGACAAGTTAGAAACAAGCATTCTCCTAAATTTCAGACTTGTGTTCTTTTATTCAAAATCTTTTCAGTGTCAGCACAAAGAAACATCCTATCTTTCTCAACATCGATCATCTGGACAAGCTCATGATTTCGCTTAGCACAATAGCATCCACATTAATAAAAAAAAATTCAAATCCTTTCAAACCAAGTACATTCCAAAATCAAGTTAAGGAAGAAAATAGCACTTGTGTAGAAACAAACAATTGAACACAATACTTGGCTTTTGTTCCCTTGCTAGATTTATTGAGAAGGTAGAAGCCAAAATTATTTTCTTTTTTGTTGTTTTTGTTTTAATTTAATGCCAATATCTAGAAAAAACCATCTGGTTACTCTACACAATATTAAAACTAAAATTGCCAGAGAACAGAACATCTGTCATAAAGAGTACTGAATGTACCTCTCAACTTTCTCAGGTTTTATTTTCAAAATTATTTGGGCTGTTTGCTGCTTACTTTAATGTCTTTCCATAGAGAGGCAATTCTTGCACAGGAATCAGTCTTGGATCTAAGTCACCTACTCTCACCACCAGCTCAGTGACCCCAAAGCCTCATGTTTTTTGAGGGACATAATTACTGTTAATTTGCCCTGACTGTAGAGAATAATTTAAATATCTAGGCTTTGAGAAACACTGAGATCTGAAAGGTGTTTTGAAGTATTTTTTCTTGGTGGTACATTGTAATACATATGTTATGGCACTAGAAGAACAAAAAATTAAAAAACCCAAGCCAACCAGCATTCTCCATCCTGGCTTTTCCTACAGGATGCAGCCATCATCAGGATTATTCTAGTTTTTAAACAGAAATTGAATTAATCTGGATCATCATACAAGATTTTTGTGTAACTCAATGCTTACATGTTTTTGTTATAAATTGAGGCAAATAACTGATGACTTCATCTCAATTAGATTATAGAGTAAAGCTCAAAATTCCATATGCATTAAAAAAATCACACATGTGAATAGATTTCCTTTTTGTTATGTCAACATAGACTACAGATTGCAGCTGCTAAAACATGGAAATTGCAGCACAATTTTCAGAATTAGTATCAGACCAAAAACAAAAAGGAGGGAAGATATCTAAAGATCACATTTATTTTGGCCATTTCTTCTAAAACATTCTGGGGTTTACTACGCTAAACAAATTTAATAACATTTTATTTTTTTCCCTCTTTTTTTCTTACATTTAGCTCTCCTCCATCAGAATGAATTAAAAAAAGAAGAAGAAAATTAGCTTTAATAATCTTATTGTAGGTTCCTTTGAATGTCTGAGAACAAGTAGTTTAATTCATGAGACCCATTCCCCAGGTGGTATGCATCATTAAAATACTACTGATTACACTGGAGCAATGCCATTAACATCTAACAAGTCCTTGAACTAGGAAAATTCATAACAAATGAGAAAGCTAACAGATTAACAAGCAGAGTACTTTAGTGAAATATTGAAGAAAATCTGTACAAATGGTCATGTTATATATATTTGCAATTTGGCAAAAAGTCCTGAGAACTTAGAAATGTCTGAAAGCCCGAGATGAGGGACAAGTTGCCCTAACAAGTAAACCCACTATATTTTATAAGAAGTTCTGCAGTGTTACAAGAGTAGTAAAAGCTTTTTTGTCCTTGTAAGCTGTTGGTCCAATGCAGCATCTACTGCAAACATGCAAATAATCAGATGAAGACGGAACAGCAGCAAGGCAGCCCATTACACAAAGCAGAAAATGAGAAAATTCAGTAGCTACTGTGCATAGCAAAGTGTCTACACACCACATTAATCCTTCTGAAGATTAATCTTTCATAAATAAAATAATTCTGATATCTGTTTTGCTCATGGCTGTGGCAAAGTACAGGTTAAATTTTATTGCGACAATCCTTTCGTCTTGCAACCCAATACTGTGTGTCCAGCTATAAATACAAAAGCAAACGCCTAAGGAGTTTAAGTCTGTTTACCAGTAAGACTTGTAGTAAAGGGGGTTTCGAATTTGCTCAATATTCTTTTGTTCTAACAGCTTCAAGTTTTTAAGAATGATTCTAAAGCAACAGGTTGATGCATCAGAAAACAGATAATTTGTTATTATCTGCCTACATAGAAATGCTTGCAAATAGGAGTGAGCAGACAATATCATAAACTTGGGTGTGATCTTAGGATACTACTTCACCTAAAATAGCAATAGGACAAGGGAACAGGCATCACTGTCCTCAGAGCAGTCTCCGTGGCTCGGCTGCCAGCTCTCTGGGTCTGGGAGGGTATGACAGTGGTCTCAGCACACACTGACAATCATGATGATTGTTTTACTCAATGGCCAAACTTCTTTTAGCTTTAACAGGCTAACTTTTCATCTCTTTCCATACCTGTATACTTCTCATGTTGAACATGATGCCCATGTGATATGACTAATTATAAACCACAGTTTACTGTGATTCAACGGAAGTGTCTAAATGAAAAATGTTTTATGAAAGGTACTTTCATTAAATGTTCTCTCCCTTTATTTATTAGTGTATATCATTGCAAAGTTTTTGACTGAGGCTTGTTCCAAACGTGACAGGAAATTTTATTTGCCATACTATAACTATCATTGCTTAACGAATTAATTCTAATGGGAAGGGGGGAGAAAACCCCTCTAAATAAATCCTCCAATAACCACATCCCATCTTAGTCATAAATACTTCCTGGAATGCATACATTATATACTTCAAATATTACCGCTTAAGGGATTTTGCTTCTTGGTCTATGTCCATGTGCTGCCTCTTTTGACAAATATCACAAACAAAGCTTAGTTGTCCTGACTAAACAGCAAGTACATAAACCATTAATTCATGACTCTACAAGTGGATACAAAAACATATATCTGCAATTTGCACAAATCATGCTTTATGTTGTTAAGTTATTAAAGAAATTAAACAGTCACAGGCCTGGAGTTGTCTTCTATAGTCTTTTCCAAAGGCATAAAACATACAGACTAAAGGACAATTCTCAGGACAGAAAAGGGTCAGGAGTGTACACAAGTGAGTGGGCAGGAGAAGGCATATTTCTCTTATTGATCAATGACCTGGAGAAGGGAGAGAATTTCCCAGTCTGTGGATATCATCATACCCTTTCACACAGCCAAATGCCACGCTGTGCCAAGTAGCTCAAGTGGCCAAACTCTGTGAGCAGGGAAAACCATGGCCGAAAAACTTCCATGTAAATAAGTGCAAGAGAAGACACTGCAGGAAAGGGAGTGGGAAACACAGATGGGGTGGAGGCAGAGACAATTTAAACCATGCCATGATGACACTGAAATTGGGACTGGCAGTTACAGCTTAAGAAAAAGGACACTGGAATCATCACTGTCTCTTCTCTGAAATCAGTGACTCAGACAGTGACAGCCAAAAAAGCTAACAGATCATCAGATGTCACTCAGGAAGGGTATGAAAAACAAGTTCTTCATTTTGTAACTGTAAAAATCTTGCTATATCCACATTCTGAGTGTAGGTCTGGTCACCTTGGAGAAGAAGAGCAAAGAAAAGGATGTAATCAACTTAGAAGAGGCCCATGAAAGGCAGCTGAAACTATCAAGTGGATGCAATAACTGCCTTATAAGTAGAGACCTAAACAGACTGGGAAAACTCAGGGGGAAAAGGGAAGACTGGAAGTGTGCAAATATAATCATGGTTCAGAGAAACCTTCCACTAATTTATGATCTGAAATCTGGAAACAGATAAAGGACAGAGTTGTACTCTCTAAGATGCCAAAACAACAGTTCTGGATGCTGAGGAAGTAGCAAGGGCATTCCGTCATGGGAGAAAAAAAAGAAAAAAAAGGTTGGAGAATTCCAAACAATTTAATTGATTGTGAATTAACAATGGTTCCTTTTGTTTTGCTGCTCCTCAGTTCTTAATCTACTTCTTTGGTGTGAGTTCCTCCACTGGCCACTGTCACTTTGAGTGTGGCACCTCCTCCTAGGCTTCCTCTGAAGTCTTGTTCAGAGAGATTTTCATTCCTGCCCCTGCTCAGAAACCTCCTCCAGGCCTTTCATCTCTCCTGTTTCTCCTCCTTTCCTTGACATCTCTTGTTCTCTACTCCTCCTGTTTTTTCTTGTTTCTCCCTTGCCCCTGCTCAGAGGTCCCTCCTGCCCTGGCATTATCTCTTGCACCTCATGTTTCTCTAGCCAAGGGGATACTGCCCTTTCTTAAACAGATTTTTCCAGAAGCACCACAGACTTCTGCCTGGGCCAGTTCTGGTGCACAGGATGTCCATTGCAGAGCCAGGAGTGTCTGGCACAGACAGTCCTTGACCCACACGCAGAGGTCTCCCTGCTACCAAGCTCCTGTCCAAGACACAGAGAGAGCAGGAACTATTCAATCTGTGTTCATCCTCACTGGCCTCTCCTTGACAGTGTTGGAGGCACCCATGGGCTTTACACAGTAAGCAATTTTTCTGGGTTTGACTATGCTGTCAGCCATGAAAAATGTCAAGGCTCCTTTAAACCAAAACCATGGCCTGAGGCAAATATGAATACATGCATTTGTTCAGAGCTTTGATAAAGTCTTAATTTCACATATGAAGTTTCTGCAAAATCCATTTATCTACATTTGCCTTACCTAAGTATATATGCTGACCCCACAAGAATTTTAAATAGCTGGGAAAATTAGCATTTTAAAAATCCAAAAGAAATGGTTATCCATCACAACAAAATTGTACTATTCTTTCTTACCAAGTTTTGAACATCTTAATTACTATGCTCCAGAAGGAATGGCCAATCCCCAGCCTCGTAATAGCATTTGAATTTCCATCAGCACACAACCTCCATTTGCACACAAATTAAATAAAAATAGATTTGTAAAGTAGTGTAGCTAAAACCATCTTATTTTTCTACCTTTTAACATATTTTAACAAAATAATTTGTTTCAATGTCTATTTTAAAGATTTACCAAAGCACTCGTGATAGAAATTCCCATAGCTATAAATTTCCTTATACTATTTCAATAATTTTCTCATCTAAAAGAAAACTTGCAGCTGTTGTGTTTTGAAAAATTTTGGCAGGGATGTATTTGTATGTTGTGAATGATGTCACCATCTTGTGACAAGCTACAGAATGCTTTTGGCTGGGTCAGACTTTGTCTGGGCCACAATTATCTACATTTATTTTAAACTCTTAATTGAAATACGTCTTTGAAATAAACGTGCATGCAGACATACAGCCATGAAAAGTAATCCTTTTGCTTGCTTCATTTGACTAGCTAATTCATGGTACCAAACAATACCATATGTTTCTTCTCAATAGATGCATTTCACTAACACATAGGATCAGACAGATTAACATGGAAGCTGGGTTTTCATCTTCACCTCTTGAAAAATGTTTTCCCAGCACATATTGTGTCTCAAATAATTGTTTTCTGCAAGGAGAATTTTGTTCTAAACAGGGCTGATCCATTATATCAGTTTTAACAGTCAGCAAAGACATTTGCATAAGGTCTCGAATAGGAGAGACAGGAAAAATCACCATAAAAGCAGAAGCTGTGTGAGAAGCTCAGGGGAAAAAAGACCATGCAGCTGTCAGGCATCCCTCCAAAAGGGCTGGGCATAAAGAAGGAGAAGTGGAAGCACAACAGAATGGGAGGCTGAAGATTGACCAGGCTGCCACCTCTGCAGAATTGAATTTTGCCATCTCCAGGCCTTTAACTAAATAAGTTAATTCAATTTGTTTAATGAGCTGGAAAGCTTCTAACAAACCTTGCTTTTAAACGCCTGGTCAGGAATATAGATATCTTTCCAGAGCATTAAATTCTACTACTTGGAGAGAAGAGGAAATGTTCCCTTGGGATAGCAATTAAGGGTGGCAAGGGATAGAAAAGGACACAGTCCAGTCAGGAACCTTAGCAAGGCAAAGCGTTTTTCATCGGAGCATCCAGTCTTTTCAGAAATGTCGATTACCTTTCCGGTCTCCAGACACACTCTGCCCTATTTGGGAGCAATCCAGTAGGAGGCTGGAAAACAAGTTTCCACTTACAAGGGTGTTTACGAATTTTTTTCACAAAGTTTTGATTTATTTTCTCAGAGAAGTAGATGAGGATTCTGCCCTTAGATTATTTTCCCCTTGAAAGATAACCATGAAGGAAAAATGTAAATCAATCTGATGGTATTATGTACAAGAAATCCCTCAGTATTTTTCTCAAAGTTTGTTTCCGCCCAAAAAAAAATTCACATTTTTTTTTTTTACTTCAAAAGACATTTACAGTGGCTGTAAAACTCACTGAGGAGATTGAAGGTATATGCTAATCTTAGACTTTGAAAAGAAGCCTTGCTTCAACTCTATTCCAACTATTGCATGAATCTTGACAAATACAATTTTTGAAAGCACATAGAATTATAATTATACAGAATTGTAATAAAATGTTCAGTACCTTTTTATTTCCTGAAGTGAGTGACATTTAAACAGCACACTCGACTCTCAGGAATTTCAGCAAATTACAGTTCCCCAAACAGAATATTTGATACCCATCTACCAGATTATGTTCCTCTCTGCACATTATCTGTTATCATCTAAAACAATAGTCTTGAAGAATTTATTTTAAAATATATTTGACCCTCCAAGTTCCAGTTTTATTTGTACTCTCTCAACTTGCCATAGTAATGAAGAAAAAGCAGACTCCACTATATCATTCAAAATTAATTATCCATACAAAACAAAAGTGATAATACAGAACATATTTCATATTCCAACAAATACTCAATGTCCTTGAAACTGTTTTCCAAGAGAGTTAAAACTATTAGTATGGGTTTGAGCAGTGCAAACTCTGACTAAAATAAAGTTGAAATACCTCTTGTCTCATCCCCAAAGAAACCATTCCACAAAGCAAGTCCTGTGCTGTAAACCAGCAGGTGCAGCTCTGGCAACCATATTCCATATTCCCAAATGCTTTGGGTCTCTCCAATGAAGAAGCCTCTCAAGCAAATGAGCAAAAAAAGAACCAGCTTTTTCCTTTCTTTTACTTTTTATTTTAAAAAAGATATTATTTCTGGTAATAACACACTTAATGAGATGGAGAAAGAAAATAAAATCCAAGTCCTATGGTTCTTAAGAACTAACTTCAAATGCAGCGTTTCTAGGATGTCAAGATTATGGAAAAACCAGCCTAGCTAAATATTTACAGCTGATCAATAAGACACAACATCATTTCTTTTGCATTACATGTCAAGTCTGTGGTTCTGCAAACGTGCAAACCATTCAAAGCTGTCTGTTGTTCCTTTTCAACATTACTAAGCCTCATCTCCTAAAACACTGTAACAGAGTAGCTCTCAAGTCCTGCAAGCAGCATATAAGATCTTCTCTATAAATCAATTCTCACTTTCTGTGACATGACTTTCCTGGTAATACACTACACCAAGGAGCTGGAACACAGCAGGAATTACAAGACACTGCCCAGCGCTTGTCAGCAAATAGAAACTGGGCCACTTGGTAAAATGGTTTCCTGGCTGCTGATACAGCCCTAAGTCCAAGAGGAATAACAACATGGCATTAAAAATGCTGCATGAATAGACTTTTTATTAGGCATTAACTGTAAAAATTAGTAACTGATCCTCTCTGCTGAAAGGACAAGTTGAAAATGCTCTATTTTTATGAATCTCTGACTGGTATGATAACAGCCCTGATACAACCCGCTGAAGTGATAACAGCCCCTTTTTTCCTGGCCAGACGCAAGAGAAACCATTCTGCTTGCAGGTAGAGAATGAGGCTACCAACTGTTTATCTCTGTTGGTGCTCTAATGTACCTGAATTACAAGAGCAATATTACCTACTGTGGCAAGAGACAGGGAAGAAAAAAACTGAATTAGAACTCTATAGTAAGACATATTCACTGTGAATGCTATTACTATTAGTAACCATGATCATTAAAATTTTGAACAGAGAAATGTATTTCTTTAATAATTAGCTAAACAATTGCAATTGATACTGATGCTGTTCATGCCGTTCTACAATAAGATTTCAGATACGGAGACTTGAAAAAGAAAACATAAAACACTGCCCTACATACCAATTTTATTTGCTACATTGCAAATTTTTCAATTTTAATTCCACTCTGTTTTCCTGTAACCTATGGAATAAAATCACTCCTCACTTCAGTCATTTCCAACTTCTGTCTCATTTTGCCTGCTACAAGAACTGTAAGTAATCAAAGTGCAACCCTCTTCATCACCTTCAATTCTTCCTCAAACTGTCCCATGAAGATCACTTATTTGCTCCAGCAGTGTTGCTGGGAAGTATGGAATGGGTGTAACTCTACTATTCAGTTAGCATTATGAACCATCCATTGATAATTGTTTCATCAAGATATTCTTAAAAATAAAATCTTTTCCAGAAAACAGAGCCTTAGAAAACTAATACAAAATTTAAAAAAACCAGAATATCTAGTTTTTTGAATGTGAAAATACATGAAGAAAAATGAAGTATTTAAAGTTTTTGCCTTCTGCATCTTCTTATTCTTTTGCCTTTTCATTTTGCTTGCTGCCACGTAGCGCTTTGAGACTTCACAGTTAAGAGCATCCCTAGATTTCAGTGCATTCCACCTTTTTTTCCTTTTGGATCTATTCATTTTCCAGATGCCATAGGAAACCCAGAACTGTAGTACCAGGAATGTGTCTTTATTTCTTATTGTAATACAGAGAAAACAATGGCTAAATTTCTCAAACACTTAAACCACTTCACAGTGTTCTGATCCCTTACTACATGCAGTAATCAATCCCCCAGATATTACAGCATAAGCAAATATTTTTAACTTCCAGGCCCTTGTGGGACATTTGACATTGACTTGGGGAAGAAAACGGCACAGGCGGGGCAACTAAGCACCAGGAAATCTTTGAAGGAAGTCAATGCTCTATTACATATACAGAGAAAAGCTTCTTTTTGATAGAACAGCTCAGAAACTTTAATTTTCTTGTCTCTTTCCATGGCAGAAGCAAGGCCTAGATGAAAGCCTAGATGTGATAATGCAGCCTGCTAGAACCAAGCTGCAGTGCTATGACAGAAAAGCACACTGCTCCTAAGAGCACCACTGAGCTGCATTGGACTTGAATACAGCGTTGCATTTAAAACACAGCGAAGATCTACTCTTGGCCACAATAAAAAACATGGAATTCTCATCTGTCTGCTGCCCATCACACACTGCTCTGGTTCTTTGAAAACGCAGAATAATAACTAAAAAAAGAAGACATTATTTTGAGGGAAGATGTTTGAAAAAGCCAGCTGTAGGTCTGTGTGAGTTGAAAACTTAGTGACCTTAGTCACTTAATTGATGGTCATCTCTTCTGAAATGTAAAAAAAAAAAACAACCAAACCCTAAAAATCTTTTCCCCTCCCCCCACATCTTTCACCTGGTTTTCTTTAAACTTAAATCCATTTCCAAATATAAAAAAATAAAAATATATAATTATCACACATCTGTTATGTATCAGAACAATTACTGTCACATCTGTTAGCATTTCGTTTTCCCCAGCTCTTCATCCTGTCCCCTGGATTATGGTTTCTTTGAGATGAGACTAATTCGTTATGATGGGTTTTCTCTTTGCAGGTGTTCCTATGGTGCCCAACTTACTCCAATTTTCTTAGAGTAGGCAGCCTTTTGGTCATGAGGAAAGTTCTGCTCATGATAATTACATGCGCAATGCACTAAATTGTAACAGACAACTTTGCTTGGAAATGCATGAAAAATCAGGTCTCATATGGGAGAAATGCCAAGAAAAACAACCTCAGCTTTTCCACTAAAGTGACAGATACTAAACCCACAATGAGAATCAATGAACTGCTCAAAATAATGAAAATTACTAACCACTTAGTCTCTCTATGCAGTTAATGTCCTCCATGTTCCCTATATCTCTAAGCACATACAAGACTTTACTTGTTTAAAAAACAAAAAACAAAAAACCAACCAAAACAAAACAAAAACCCGAAACAAACCAAAACACCCCACAAAAATACCCCAGTTGGGAAACCAGTAAGAATTCACTGTTTGCCCCTAGAATTTCAGCCCCAATATACAATGATTCAGGTAAGCATTATGGAATCACTAGCTATTTATTATAATTATATATTTTGACACATAAGTAAAAGTTTTGGTGGGTTTTGTCACTGATTTCAGTGGGAACAAAACATCCTGAAATAGGTATTATGATTGTTAATTAAATTCTTTGAGGTGAAGAAGTTATTCCATACTCAGAAACAAGAACAATTACTAGCCAGGTCTAAGCTGGACATCCGTAAGACAAGTCCAAATACCATGTAAGAATAATTAGGTTACGCTAAACATAAGTTATTGCAAAACAATCTCTTGTGTTTACGATGCCCAATACTTCCAGCCTGAGCAAATAACATTAATTACAGCTTGTAGAAGGTGCAGTGTCCATTTCTAGAAATGGACAGGCAAATACTGTGATGAGCAATTTTATTTAAAAATGGATCTTATTTTAAAATCATAAGGCAGATTTTATAAGCATTTTAATGTTTTTTTCTCATGTAAAAAAAGTTTGAATAGTCTAGTTATGTTACCAAGTTAAAGTTTCTCATAGGAAGCCAGAAGTGTATTAATAATGACAAAAGGGAAATGGTTACAGGTCCTGTCCTACAATGAACTACAAAAATCTTATGAGGAAATACATCCTAATAAAGTTAATACATAGTTGATAACCATATAATGTTCTTTCACTTTTTTCTGATCTAAGTCCTACATGTAATTCAACAAACGTTAGTTTAGAATCCATCCAGGTTAAACACAAGATTAACTTTGTGAATGTAATTAGGGTAGGGGAACGCACTTGAAAGAAATGTCTCTAATTTCCCTCAGTTTTTCACCCTGCAATCATTCTCATTCACGTGTCAGATACTGCCAGATTTACAAAATATTTATCATACAAATGGTAAACATCAGGAGGTATTCTTAGGTTCTTTATGCTTTTGCATCATTTCTGGTAATTGGATTCAATAAAAAAAATTAAATTCTCATGGTTTTTCCTATGGAAGCTGTCTCTGTGAATCCCACTATCTATGATTTTTAAACCTGGTCTAGAACAGTGCTGCTCTTTATATCTAACAAGTTCAGCCAACACAGTGGCTTTCTGAAATTCATTATGGTTTATCCTCACAGCAGCCCAGCAAGGTCAGAATATACCGCCCTGATTTTTAAAGTGGCAAACTGACATCCTGAGTAAACTGAATCTTAGGGAGGGCAAGAATCAAGCATAACTGCTTTTACATTGTGCTGCTAAACCAGCAAAGGTAAACCTTTTTCAGCCAGTGTTGTCTTCCATCGGCCCTCCTCTACCGCGTTCCTTACACATTTGAGCCTTGATCACGAGGTGCTGACCATGTGCTCATTCTGCCATGTGTACCAAGATCTGCCACTATGCCACACCATTCTTCTCATCCTTAGGAGTTTGTTATTTTATGAGCTACGACAGGTATTGCTTAGCTCTATTCATCCATGCCTTTATTAAGCAAATACATAAAAAGCATAAATATTACTTTTATTCTTCTGTACCCTCGTACTCTCTAGTTTGGGATTTTTTGAGTCAGAACTGTGACGTACTATGAGAAAGGCTCAAAACTTCCAGTAATTCTAAGAGCAGGAAATACTAATGAAAACCCCTTTCTCAGGGGACACCCAATCTAAATACATGGATCTGAAAAATTCAGATAGTCAAAAAAGAATCTATGCCTTGAGTGTTCAGCTATACTGGAATTTTGAGCACATTTTGTACCATATATTTGATATGTTGTTCTGGTCAGGTCCAGAAGTGGTTTAGACAATCCCTTCAGAATGTAAATTTAAATATATGATATCTACATTACACTGAGGCTTTTATCTCAAGCGGGACATTATTTTATTTACCTTGAACTTTGGGAACTACTGAACTGCCACCTTAAGTAGTTTAGGCTTCAGATCCCAGGAGCCACTTCGTAACTCTTATTTCTCTAATAACAATACTCCAGTAAGTAAAGAAAATCATTTATTGCAGAAATGTGAAACTAAATTACTCCTGTGGTATCCAAGAATGCTTCGTACTTCAGAGACGCCTTTTCCTACATGAGGCATTTTACTTTTCCACCTAACTTATCTAGTGTATCTTAATTATCATCCACCCATTTTCTCATTACATTCCCTTTACTGGCTGAATGAGACCTATAATAGAAACCTTAATTTTCAGTTGAACTTTGAAGCAGACATTCAGACTCTCCTGTGTAATAATGGAATTTCTAGATCATTATGACATTCATAACTTCTACAATACCTCTAAAATTTCATTGCCTACTTCTGTACAGTAAATATATGAGTTGATTTTCAAGTGAAACACTGGAAATGTGACCAGAATGCATAACATAATAGGAGATCAAAATGAGATGGTACTGATTTGATTTCTCTTTTCAGTAAAGCCACTTTAGGCTAATCTATCCTTATCATGGCACACCTGGAAGCTGGGCATCCTTCTGTTTTTACAATTTAATCAAATAGCAAAGGATTAACAATAAATATTATTTATTTCAAATTGCAGTCAGCCTCAACTCCTCACTCCAGAAATAACTGCTCTTACTGTAGAAAAATTATTTTTGTAGAAAAATAATTCCGTGCATAAAACCAAGAAATTTGCAACACAATGGTTATCAATTAGCAGCTGCTTCCATGGCTGAGAATATGTTTTTCATTGGTCATTCAAGACTGGATATGCACTATGTCCACACAGGTAAGTCCTCTTCATTGTTCCCTCTCCACAAAAAAACCCACCACAAAAAAACAAACCTCCACATAAAAAACGTTGATTTCTTCCACTGTGTGTCATAGAAACAAAGCATGTGTGTTCCTCCACTGATTCAATACAGCACTTAAAGTCACACTGTAGTTCAGAAGCACAAGGGTCAACAATACCTCTTTCTGAAAGCATCCAAAGGAATGGCTAATACAAACATGTTCAAGTGAAGAAAGGCTTAAAATAACTATTTAAAATCTACTGAAATCATGTGCATTTTGCTTTATACTATCCAAGTGGATTTCAGGAACTCATATTATAGCTTTGCACATGAACTCTCTCCTAGAGAACATCTAACTTGCCTCTCTATATTAAGCAATCAGGCAACATCCTTTTTCATCAGACAGTTCAGATGGACTTTTTTGACCAATATTTAACATTTATATAATTCTATCAATTCTACCTTTAAAGTCTGACCTTTAAAACTCTGGCACTTCTCTCAAATCAATTAATCCCCTAACATCAACTTCTTATTTACCCATCATGAATAAATAATTCATATTTAGTATTTCAATAATTCACTTGGACCCACATGAGCAGTAGATAATAAAAACCTGTTGTCTGCATCTGAGAGGGCAGCGTGCCCTGGCCATGACTACTTGGCCTATCTACTCCGAACAGGGGTAGCCAAAAGCCAGATGGGAACAGTTCTTTGGTTTTTTATTTAAAATCAAATTCTCCCCATTCACAGGGGGCAGTTATGAAGCAGATGGTCAATGACAAAGCATGAATAAAGCAACAATTTGCTAATATCAAACCTACAATTTTCCCCTTTGTTTTCTGTGTGCCAAAAAAGTGCCAGAGTAGACATTACCTATCTATGCCAGACAGCTCAAGACAAACTCCTGATGCCTAACAAAAAGGCACTTATTCTCAAGATCTGATTAATTACCAGCATATCATTTTAATGTTTCCATGGACCTTCTGCCATCACCAGTCTTTTCCTCAGCATGCTGTTAATGTCTATCCCCCATGGCATTGCAGCCCCTGTCTTGCATTCAAAAGAAGCTCCCACTGATATATACAGAGATCAACCCACTATGTCAGCTCCTCAGCATAAGTGCAGATTCTGGAGTTTACTCCAGTTGAGGCACTGTTGCCTTTAATTTGTTTTGTACTGCTTTTCGGAAAAACAATATGTGAAAAATAGTTCTATATTCAGGCCAAAGATGAAAAACAGTTTTTAGCCACCCATGTTTACCCATAGAGAGATAAAAAGGGAAAAAATTTCAAAGGAAAAGGCCTGTGTAAAAGAGCTGAGGCTTAAAATGTAACACTCATTCTATTTTCATTTGTCTCTAAACAGCATGCCAGTTGTTCTAAGAGTACAATACAATTAGTTTCATGCTTTGCTTGAGTTCATCATTGCTACTTCATATAACTTCTGCATAAAAGCACAATTAGGAAAAAAAAAGAAAAAATCACTTTTCATTGAGAAATAGGATTTCTCTCTAGAAGACAGATACATCAATAGCTAAGCTGCAACCTCATACGGAAAAACTTAACATCCTGTTTCAAACTATTAAAAATTTTGTGTTTCTTAGAAGTTATTGGCCTAAAAATGTTGCAGTGATTCAAAGATCNCTCCTGCGCCTGTGACACCTGAGGGCTACCGGGACCCTGGGTGCGATCCCGAGGGCTCTCCCGCTCTGCAACTGAGCCAGCCGAACCCGGACCGGCGGCGGGAAGAACGCGCTGCTCTGCCCGCCCGGCAGAACGAGGCACCCCCCGAGGGGGGTCGGGCAAGCGGCAGCACCGCATTATAAAAACTCCTGCACGTGTTATCCAAATGCCAACAAAGCAGACAAGCAGGGTACAAGCAGCGAGGCAAGATCTGGGAGCCCCAAACAAACGAAGGATCAGACATGAATCTTTATTAAGAGCAAAAGGCAAAGCTTAGAGCCGGCTTATATCACTAGATTGTCATAGTTGGCACTGGCAGGAAGGGATTTCACTTTTTATTGGGCAACTGCCTACATTACAGAGGCTTTACTAACTACTATCTATAGAAAGCTATGGTAGATTCCGCCAGCAGAAGTTGACACAGAGCCAGCCTCCAATTTTACACTTTGCCAGAAGTCAAGAGACATCAGGCACCTACTGACAAACAGCAACTCTTTGGAAGCTTTAATACACTTAAACTCGCAAATACTTCTGGTTTATCTCTTTTGGAAGTATAAGAGACATTTATGGCTCTTCAAGACAGTATTTTACAAATTCTAGCAATGCTACTTGCTTTTCAGTCTAGATTATTGCATTTGTGCAAAGAATACAAGCTGGCGATTGACAATATTTCCTCTATGTATTTATTTCATTCAAATTCACAGAGATTCCTTATTTCACATTTCAGAAAGTAATTAAATATTGGACCACATAATAACAGCAGAAAGAATGGGATTCTTTACTCAAAGAGGACTTCCTGTCATCAGGAAATTAAATGTTTCTTCTGGCAGACAGTAAAGTACACACAGAAATAAAAATTAATCTGTAGGCTTATATTTACATGCTTTCTCAAAGTTAATTAAGAAGGAAGGTTACCCAAGGTTCAATGAATGAGGCAATGCCAACTTAGGAAGTGATCTCAACTTACAAGAGAGGAAAAATACAAATTTTATTCTCTGATTTTTTGAAACTGTGTCTCCAAAGTCCTGTATGAACGCAGGTGGGGTTTACACGGAGAAACACACTCCCAAAGATGAATAACAAAGTGACAAAAGATTGGATAATAAACACAGAACCAGGATAGGTCCTGTCCGCTTCTTAGCCCAACTTGCCTAGGGATCAAGAACACACAGGGTGAAAAAACCAGTCCCCAATCCATGCACGGGCAATTCAAGAACCAAAACTCCATAGGTGCAAAAATTTCCCAAGTTTTCATGTCAGTAAAAACAAAAATCAAAAAAGAGATAAATTTCTTTAACACTATCAGTGGTATAAAAAGGGGAAAAAAACTAATAAATTTTTTGGGGTGACAGCAGTTTTTCAATCATCCTGTAATTAGTGACTTTGTCAAGGATTAACTCGTGAATGTGTTTTACCTTTTTAGTTGTCATTTTGACCCCAAGATAGAACTTCGGAGTGACAGTACAAACCTGTTAGCAGATCTTTCTTACTTGATTTAAGGGAGGGGCAGGAGGGTAAAGACCTCAGAAATTTTTTTCTAACAGTCATTCTAACTGCCTGGACTATTAAGCTTTGATCTTCAAATGAAATCCAAAACAACATATTTATCACCTCTCTGCAGCCCCATTTTTTCTGAAGACACATTGATACTCAGAGAAGCAAAGAACCCACTTCTCAATGATTGCGTGGACCACGTATCTTAGAAGTTGGTGGTACAGAAACAACTTACCTTCTGGGAAAAAATCTAATTAGGAAATCAGGACTAATATAACCCTAGAGACTAAAAATACCTGGGATGCAGGATTTAGCTCTTCTAAGAACAGAGTGACAGGAAGCCATATGGTGGCACTCTGCTAGATTCTGTCATACAAATGAAGCTAGAGTAAAAATTCTGCAATATAACATTTACAGTCCTGTTTCAGTTAGGGTGCTTTCTGAAACACACAATTACGCATTTTCTAAGCTGTCTCTGTCGCCATCCAAAACATTGGTCTAGGAATAGCATCTTAAATACCTATATTAATTTCACTTAATTCCAGGAAGCCATGACTAGAAAAGAGGAGCACACACTTTCTGAAAAAATCTACATCAAAATTATCCTTCAATGCCATATGTTCTTAAAAATCTAAGATAAAACAATCTAACAGATCACCAATGATACTTGAAGGTATTTTTGCGAACTTCAAATATTTTGGATACACTTTAATTAAAGTACCATCCATGCAGAGAGACAGAGAAACATTTAATTGCTCTCAAATATAGTTAGGGCTCCAACTAGGCACAGAAACTTTCGTATGCCCTTTTCATGCTTACAGACCTGGGATCAGGACTCAATTGTTAAACAAATTTCTTCAAAGCTTTTGTGGCATGAACTCATAGCAGAGCTGAACAATTCATTTCCAGATTCATTTTCTCTAATGTTTTTATATAATGCTTAGGCTCTAAAAATACTCCACAAAAGCTGAAAAGCATAAAGCTAGCTAATCTTTATGGTAGGACAAATTATTTTTGTCATACACTAGGAAAAAGATTTATGCATGTGGTAGAAATATGAAATAGATTTGCTTTACTGTAATCGACTTCGTTGTTTTATTTTGACCTTTTAAAATGTTTAGATAACGTCAGAGTAAAATTAACAGGCAGTAATCACCCTCTCCAACACAGTAAGTAAATCCATACTGCTGCTCCATTAAGAATTCCATAGGGCACTGCGTACATATTTAGGAATTCCAGTGGGTCATCAAATGCTTGCTAGCTGCAAAAATCAGTTTGGAGCCACTTTTATCAAATGCTAGGAATAAGGAGAGAAATCCTGCATGTTTACTCCAAGCTGCTCTGGCAGGGAGCCAACAATAGCAAAGGAACTTGGAACTGCAGGACCTATTCCCCATTTGTCTCACCCTTGTAGTCATAAAACTGTTTCTGCAGATAAAAGGACTGACAATTGTATCAAGTGCTGTGCACCGAATTACTGAAAGCTTCCAAACACCCTTTTTAAAAGAAACTTATAGCCTTAATAAATCAGCTTCTTAAAAGACAGCTTGAGAATTTATGCCACCAGTAAAATACGAGTAAAATATGGTGAATTTGTTGTTCTGTGGCAGCGTATGATTCTGTCTCACTTTGCACAAGAAATACAATCTCAGAAAGCTACCAGCTTTATATTACGCAGGGAGGAATATAATCCAGAAGATTTACAGTGTTCTTATGAAGAAAAAAAGAAATTATGTATGCAATGTGCAAGGAAAAAATAAGAATGACAGGTGGCAGATTCAAAATTGTTTTAACAGAAGTTCTGTAGTGACAGCAAATAACTGCTGTAGAGAAGGCTAAAACTAGCAGAGAATAGAATAATGTTTTAACTGCTGCACTATTTACTTTTGCAATCAATGTGACAGTAGTCACATTTAAAACATCAAGCTAAGTAAAAGCAAAGGATTTAGAAAGCTAAGTTAGAAGACTTTCTGATTGATTCTTCACATTTCTCCTAGATTTTTTTCACATTAGAAATACCATTAAAAATCTGTAACTGGCCTCTTATATGGTCTTCCCATGCAGAGCATACAATAAGTGCTTCCATAGCTAATTTAGTGCATTCCAGACTCATGGTTTCACAAGGAGAAACAGTAGAGAAATCATCACAAGGTATTCCTGCTCTCCACACAGTCCATGCTCCCCTTAAGCCAGTTGATTTTGACAGAAGCATTGGCACACCACGTCACAGAAGAAGCAGCAAGGGCAGAGTTGGTAGACAGAAAGAGTACTTTAAACAGATACTAGCACTAAATGCTTCAAAATTAAAGACCCAGGGACCCAGCAGTTAGCTAGTTGAAATGCTGGCTTCAGCAGCCTTCCCTGGTCCTCACAGCCTTCTCACACGCACCCCATTTTCTTATGCCAGAATAACTAGTAGAATTAAAAGCCTAAAAAGTACAGGGTTAAAAAATGTAAAGTTTTCTTTCTTGATGTGCTGCTTTCACCCTGAATTAGTTCAGACATTCAATTTACAAAGTTCTACAAAAACACTTTCTCTTCAGGCCTGAAGCAACAGGAACTGTGATCACAACATTTTAAAGGCAGCTTTGCTACGAGAAATGGAACTAAGCAGAACACAAAGGAGAAAACAAGTCCTGCATTACAACTTTGTTACTCTGCACAGCTGGTGACATTTCCCACAGATGTCACTACTAAATATCAATAAAATGGAAGAGCACAGAATAAACAAAAGATAAATTACATATGTCATTTGGCATGGGTCATACCTCAGGTGACAATGCTTCAAGTATCAGTGCAAGAGGAAAATAACAGCAATGAACTTGGAAGAGATAAAACAGAGAAGAAAAGTCTAACTCCCATGAACACACATAACAATCTACGGGATTTTGTCAAGGGTTTTCAGCCTCCAGTAGTCTAAAGAAAAAAAAAAAATCAAGATTCTAAATATGGATTTAGAAACCTTACCAGAGAATGGAATAAGCAAATATACCAGCATTCAACAACTCTCAATATTGTAAAGACTGCAAAGTGTAGACAAGGGCCCTGAGAGGGTCTGTCCTGGAGGCTTGTCTGACTGGGCTGGGGGCCAAGGCAGGGAGTGCAGCTGCAGCCTGTCCAGGTTAGCCCCCCTCCCTTCACTGCCTGGGCCAAATTCCCTTCCCGTGGGAGCTGCTTTTCAGCTGAACTTCTATCATCAGCCCCCGACCTGAGCTGCACCTCCTGCTCTGGTGCAGCGCAGCCCCTGCCCCATCCTGGGCCCTGTTTATCCAGCCCACTGTGCCCCATAGCCTGGCCTTGTCTCAGTGGCCCTGCCTGGCCATCCCCAGGCTGTGTTTGCCCACGGTTCCCCTCCCTTGGGTGCTGCTGTCTGCTTTATCACCCCCAGCTCCTGGCTCACCCTCTCTCAGGGAGCAGCCCGCCCTCACTGCTTCACTTCTGCCTAACCTTCTTTTCTTCTAGTATTCATGAGGGAATATAAATGACAGCACATGATTTATACTGGTCTAATTGCAACTGAAATGACTCTTATCCAGCTAGCTTGACAAAATGAAGCTGAGGGGAAAGTATAGAATAAAAACATTATTAGGTCAATCTGACATTTGTTGCAGGCAAATACTCCTTATGAAAATTAGACTCTGTGGTCACATGATTTCAAAATTAATATGGAAAAGACGGCATCTGCCATCATGTCATTGACATGACAGTGAACATGACAGGAAAACTTGAGCTTTGCCTAGAAATTGAAACAACTGGCTGGCAATGCTTGTATATGGTTAAACTCAGCTGTGATGAAACACAAGGATACCAACCAAACCCTTAAAGCTTAAAGGGAGCAGATTCTTTAATAAACTTTATAAGCATAACTCAAAAATTGTGAAGATTTAAAACTCTGGGATGAGTATTAGACTAATTCGGACAGCCTTCAAGGGAAAGGTATTGTTTTGGTAGTTCTACTCATAAATTGTTCAAACTTACTCAAGTCACATAGCTCTTCCCCAAGACATTCTGTCAAGTGACAGGCCTGCATTCTCAATTTCCCATTCTTTAGAATGGGACCACTTATATTACACTACCAGATGCAGTTCCATCTGTTAGAAATGAAAAATCAAGATATTCCATGGAATTATATTCCAGAGAATCTTTGTTCTGCTATCAAGTTATTTTTAACATATGACATTTCTTAAAAGTTGCTTGCCATCAGGGACATGGTCCATTTCACACAGTTCTCCAAACCACAATATCATCTTTTCCATCAATAGTTACTTGTGCTAGAAAGAATTGCCCTCTTTAACTAAGAGCTACTCAAAGACCAGGCAAAATGCAAAGCAGTGTAGCAACCTAGTACTCGGCCTGACATAAACCTTCCAAAAACAGTCCCTTTTGCTGGAGACAGGGAGGAGGACAGAAGGTTATATTTGCAATATATGAGAAATTAATTTTACAATGAGTATCATTTCATGCATATCCCTAACCTGGGAAAAGTCTGATCTCTCTTCACCACAGAACAAATTACATATCTCCAAGCCCAGGCTATCTGCTGGAACTAATAATTACTAGGTAACCAGAGACATGGGATTAGAACAGAACTGTTCTAAACAACTTCTGTTGTGCCAGTTTTCTGACAAAAGGCACGTTTCCTGTAATTTACACTGGCAACTAACACTGCTGGATCCATATACCAACAGGAATCATAGGAAAGCAATGCCCCAGCAGTAACTTGTTCTTCCATTAAAACCAACTGGGACTATGGAAAGCTGATCCTGAGCTTTTGCAGCGAGTAAGCACATGTTATCACATTAGCAGGGTTCTGATGTACATAAGCATCCACACCAAGTTACAGCAGGAGAAACCAGAGCAGGGGGTAAAAAAATGGTAAAGAAATGCAACTCTTCTATGGATGCTCAGTTCGGCAGTAAGACAGAAAAGAGGGTAAGTAACCAAATATGGATAAAAATAAAGTGAAAAATAGAAGGGTGGGAATATTAAAGTGATTAGGAAACAGAATGCAAAAGAAACAAACTATAAGAGAGATAAAAGAAGTTCATGGAGCAAAAAGTAGGAAATGGAACAAGCTGAGTGTGCATAAACATTAATTATGGAGAATTCAGATTCCTTCAGCTCCAGATTTTTGTTAGTGATAACACTGACTGATTCAGTTACAGATATCAAAAATTAATTACGAACTCATAAACTCAGGCAAAACTAACAAAGTCCTGCCTATGACAGAACTGGGTTGAGCATATAAAGCTGGCAATCAGTTTGGCCCTGAAAACTTTCATGGCTAAACACTGGCAAGAATGACTAGCCTGAAAGCTTAGGGGTGATTCACAACCAGCTCGACTACCATTCCTCATTTACATTGATTAACCCAAGTAGATATCAAAATATCTGCAGCTTGACAAGTGAAACATGCAGTTCTACATAAAACTTTCAAGTGATTCAGAAAACATGTGTGTGTGTGTGTGTGTTGGCAATTAAGTATGTTTTCCATGTAGAACTATTTGCAGTCCTCTAAACCCACAGTAAAAATAATGTCAGGCTACACACAGAAAGATGTAGTTCAGCAGGCAATTTCTTAAACACATAAAACATACAGTGGATCCAATTTCTGCCATAACAAACAGGATTTACCTTTGGTTCCGCTTAGGAAAAATAGCAAATGAAGTCTCTCACTAAAACTAAACTGGGAAACTCTTAGAAAGACAAAAAATAAAATAGTTACCTCTTAATCCAATGGCTTCAGCAGCACAAAGGGGAATGATTGGCAGCTAGGGGCCAGGTGCACAAGCTCTGGCAGCATCTATTTGCCACTCCTAAAGAGAGACTGCTGGCCTGACACAGGGCTTCTTAATATGTCCTTAATGAGTCCTCTTCATTACCTACATGCAGAGACCAGGGAAATGAGCACCTGCACATTTCTCACAAATATACCCTCATCTTAGCACAGCACTATTAAAAATGCAGGGTAAGCAGAAAGTAAGGGAATACTAGAGCTACAAGAACTGCAGGGAGTGCTCTTATGACCATTTGTTTTATCTTTACTGCTTTCTAGTCCATGCAGATTATTGGTGCTCCACAAAAAGCCTACCAAAAACATACTGCACAAATTCCCACACATGCCAGCAAACAAAAAATATGAAGACATAGAGGTAATAAGGAAACTTCAAAGCTTAAAAACACCTACTTTGGCTAGAAATGTAAACCATTGTGGCAGATGACACAAGACATTCTGAAACTGTATTTAAAAAAAAAAGTTTTTAATCACATCTCTCGGGATCAGTGTATCTTCATACAAGCAGTATGACTTGAATATGTAGTTGCAATACTCAGAAGTTCAGCTGCCTAAAAATGAGATCAATTTACTGTTTCTGAGCTCTTCATCTGTTCACCACTGTGTGGCTCCACTCCTCACTGCTGTCGCCTCAAGAATTTTATGACATACTAACCATAATAGCACACTTGTGGACACATATTTAGTCGTTTAAACAGAAAAGCAAACATAGCTGCTTCTTTATCTAAAATTTTGGGCCTGAGCATTAAGCAAGAATTTTACCTTTAGACGCTTCATGTTTCCTTCTTAAAAAGGAAGGCTTTCTTTCTAATGGAAGGTGGACAAAATTACACATGTAAGTATTTCCAAGGATTCATCTTAGTCATTTTTACGTCAGCAAAATTTGAAGAGGAAGGGAACATATAGGAAAGAATTTTTCAAATTTTGATAACATATGGAGAACTCACTGAAACCCTAAAATCTAGATTCTGAAAAATAAAGAAAATAATTACATCAGCTTTTCAAACAACGTTATTTTAGAATAGTTCTATTTATACCAGTGCACACTCATAAAACAAACAAATATCTTACTTTGGTGAGGCATGAATTCTTGAACAAATGGTTTAGCATACCTTCCCTAGCATTTAGCTCAACTTTTTAATCTCCTTACCAGTAATATCAGTTGTAAAATACATTCACTTTCTTTCTTTTTCTGCTGTGCCCAGCCATTCTGCAGCTTCTTCTCCAACAGCGACTTGCCAGTGTGTGAATGGAAAGAATGGTGTCCTCCCAGCAGGTAATTAATTAGCTGTGAGGGATCATTTTCAGAGAGATTGGAAACACCTGAGTGGGAGGAACAGCTGTGAGGCTGACGGCAGAACAAGCAGTTCTGCTCTCACCCCACACAGTCATGGTTCAAATGACAAAGTCCTAAGAGCTCTGCACTACCTTGGAAATTTAAAATTCTTATGTGAGGCAGGACTTAATGTCTCATGATGCTCTCTCACCTTGTTAGCAGGGAGCTTCTAAGCTGAGGACTGCATTTTCTCTCTGCTGAAAGAGGGAGAGAAGAGCAGAGAGGGTCTTGGCAGGAGGACACCCCTGTGTCCAGCACAGTCATGTGCCCTCTGCACTTTTCTTCCCATTTCATTCTTTTCCAGTGTGATTTATCTTTTGAGTGAAACAATGATATTGACGGACTGAGGCAAATTATTTCAATGTGTTCAGGAGAAAACAGGAAACTTAATACCTCAATTATAAGAACTGTATTGGAAAATAAAAAGGAAAAAATTGGTCTCCATTTCAGAAAAATGTACAGTCAACCCCTCCTTGCCTCAGTAGTGTAATATTACAGTCAATACTTGTGTCTCTGCTTTTTCAAGTTTATTCAGTTTATATTGGGAAGTTCACAACAAAAACCACATTCAGTTCTCTTGCACGTAGCTCAGACAAAATGTGCATTACTTCAACTTAGGCACTACAGGTAACCTGGAAAATTTAAATAATCCCAACAATGAAGGAACTGATACTGGCTCATGGTGCTGATTAAAAAATTCCAATAATTTATTTCTGTCCCCTCACAAATTAGAACTAGAAAATAATCTAAATACAATGCAAAAAGGTCTAATTAAATTACTTTAAAGTGTGCAGATGTCTATATTTTATTTTAATGTATTCATTTAATAAATACCACATTATAGGTATTTTTCTGAATTCTTTTGTCCCATCAGTACCATGCTTTATAAATTTAAATTACCTGCAAAGATGAGGATAAAAAAAGTGATAAAATATGACTAGATGCCAAAACAAACTGTCAGCCCAATACTAAATATAATCTTAACATGCCAGAAACAATTTTATTTCCTAATATTGCATTTATTCCACCTTGAGTGGTTTGATTTTTACCCCCTGAAGGTAAATATGAATCTAAGAATCCTGCATTACTGCCCAGCTTCAGTAAAAAGAATCAAAGGAATTCCACTGTATTTTATGTCTCATTCTATGTTAAAGTGCCACAAGTACTTTTACCTTCCTTATGAAAAAAAGGGAAATCAGACATTCTGATTGACTATTTAATTTTTTCCTACTCCATATTTCTTTGCACTAATGATTTACACATAAAATATTATTTGATTTCTGTGTTTTAAAACGTGCAAGGTAAAGGAGACTTGGAGAACCGGATCAGATTTAGCACTTGTAAATGATCAGTATATTCTCTTCCTTCTAGAAACTTGTATATGGACAAGAAACCAGCTCACTGGCTATTTTAAAGTGAAACTGGTAATATTTAAAGACTTCCAGAGAAACAGATGGATAAAAGGTTTACTGAGGAAATATTTAATCAGAAGAGATTTGGCAAATTAATCTGTAAATGAATCCTTGCATGCGTGCTCTTTTCATCACAGGGAACCAATATCCCTGCTGCAAATCATTTCCCAGCATTTTCAGTGCCAAAATGCACCTTACCCCACATTGCCCCACCAGACTTTACGGTTTTAGCAACAGCCTCCTATACTTACAGGCCAGATAATACAACCTTCTACATCGAAACAAAACCAAAGCACCAAATTTCCCGTTTTGACTCCCCTGAGGATTCCCGAGAAAGATTCTGCTTCTGGAGGTTGTTGATTGGAAAAATCCAGAGGTTACCTAATAAGGGATTTGTAGTGTGACTTTGATGTTCCAGACATGAATGATTTGGGGGCATGTGTCTAATCTTACAATTCAGTGAAGTGAGCAAGGAAAAAGAAAAAATGTCAGCTTTTAACTAGCCGTATGGTTTTCCAAAAAAACCTCACCAGCCTGTTTTTTTTCAAACCAGTTCTATAATGGCCTAAATTAACATCATAGCAATACCTTACAAGCCCTCACCATAATGTTAGCTTTTGAGTATTTATAGCTCCACTCTTTATATCACAGGTAAAGTATGCAGGGTCTTATACTCTGGCAAGCAGAGATCACAGTGTCAGGAAACTCTATAGTCATTTTGCTATAGTGCAGGATCTTCAACAAATAATAAAACACAAGCCTTAAAAATGCAAAGCATCCAGTGCGTGGAACATCTTAATCTGTTTCAGAAGAATTATTTAACCAAGAGGTAATGATTTCACATTAGTTATTCTATTTTCTCATCAGCTTTCAGGCATAGTCATAATTTATATGTGATCCTGAATAGAAATCTAAGATGAAATGACTGCTTGAAACTCTAGACAACTTTTCTTTCCAGCCCTTCCTGAGCTTATAAAATGGAACAGGTGTTACAGTAACTGGACTTGTTCCTTTCCCCTTGAGGTAACTCTGTGCCACAAAGAAATCAAGAAGCTCTTGTCTGCATTTCTCCAAGCATATTAAAGAAGGCTTTACTGTGAAAATATTTGATAGAAATAAATAACACTAATTTACTGCAATTTACCACAGCTGACTTCTACCCACTTCACACTGAAACATAATCATGCCTGTGACATCCGTTCAGGGAAACCTCCACTCACCACACCTATAGCATTAAAACAACAAATAAATTTCGGGAAGGTACAACATAACTATTCCAAGACAAGCAGGTGGTTCTATGTCTAAATTGCTCCATTGTGACAGCTGCATTTCATCATTTGTGTGTACTACATGGAAAAAAAAAAAATTTTATATTAGAAGTCCAGTTTAGAGAGATTTCTAAGGGGGTTAAGTAAAAAAATTTATATCCTTTCTCAGATTTCCAAATCTTTAGGAAGGATGCTTTTTCTGCCTCCAAAGAATGAAATGTAATTATTTAAAATCCTGTTGGGATTTTTTTACAGTACTATAAAATTCGTCATGTTGTATACTCCAAGCCTGGTATGACTTTAAATAAACAGTACAGTTGCTGTACTTTCCCACCCAAATATTCCACCTTATCTCTGATATAAATGTAAATGCGTGTTCATGGTGAAGAAGAACATCTACCATTTATGCATGTTCCTGGCATACCAGAGATGTTGCAATTTTGCTGCCAGTTTATCCTCATACTCTTCAGAGAAAGGGAAATGTGCAGATCCTCAGCAGGTATGAATTAAATTTTCAAAGGTATAGGAGTGACTATTATAATTATTCATATCAGCCTCTATTCCTGTCCCTCTAAAATTGTTAATACAGCTATTTTGTTATAAAGTTATGAGTGCTCTTTAAAGTTTAAGTATGTTCAATGAATAGTTATTATTATCATAAATATATCATACCTGCAACCCCCAGATACAGTCCTTAAAGTAAGAAAGCACAGAGCCAAAGAGGCATTAAAATGAACAGTGCTTCACCTTTCTCAACGCAGCTCAAGTTCATTTGCAGTATACACTTTCTGGAATTGTAAGTTCTTAGCTCTTCTAGAGAATTCTCATTGGATGAAACTAGGAAACCTTAGAGTACTGGTATTTTTACTTTGAAATCCAGGAGCCTGAGCAGCTCTGAATCACAGTTCTGCATCCTATGGCCAGGTATAGGCTAATCATTCATACATTAACCTCAGTTTGACTTTTTATACTGACAGCAAAGTGGAAATATGTGATTTACATGATTTATGAGGTAAAGAAAGTCTGATCCATTAGAAGAAAACTACTAAGTCAAGCACACCACATTGTGGGCTAAGAGGTAAAAGGCTCATTCCCACTAGAGATTCGTTCCTTTCTGGATCTAACCCTTCTTTGCCAGCAACTACCCACCCACATTGATTATAAAGGATTGTGTCAGCCTAAATCTTAATGTAATGTTAAAAGAGAAAATTGGGTGTTTTCTGCTGGCTTCTGCATAAGGGCAAATTTCACCTAGAATATAAATCAGATTTTTTTATATGATCCATTTTGTTTCAGGCTATTACCTAATAATTTCTAATGCTGTCAGAAAGATTTTGGAACAAACAGATTTTGTCAGGGGGACAGCCTAAATGGTTTCTTGAGGCCTCTTCCAATCCTATTTTTCTACATTCCTATAATTTTGGAAAGATGCTAAAATTTTCATACTGTAGCTGGAATCTGAACCAGAGTATTGCTTCACTACCCTGAATGGCAAATGCGGAGCCTGAACACCAGACCATCAAAGCTGAGCATTAAATTCCATGACATACAACAGAGGAAATGTTCCATCCAACTCCCCTGTGTCCTCACTGGAATTCTTGAAAATTCTGGCATTGTTTCTCTTTTCAGACAATCCTGTTAACACTAGGAAACCACAGAAGCTGAAAGAACCACACAGCAATATGATTAGTGATATACTTTGTACACTACACAGAGAACAAGGAACACAGAACATAGTAAAACTGTGTTCTAGTACGTGTGTCCTTAGGGCTCGGACAGAGCAGAGTGAACAGAACTCCCGAGATTCCTGGGGTAACTTTGGGCGGGTTACTTAAGCTGAGTCTAGAATGCTAATTTGTTATTTTAGGGTGGGTCTGTGCTCTTAGTCAATATGCTTTACTTCTCCATGTTCCAAACCCATCCCAAACGAGAGTCCACACCCTCTGTACCTTGATCTTTCATGGAGCCAGAGCTACCAGGAGTATCCTCACTGCTCATTCTTCCAGGACAGCACTGGGCTGAGACATTCAAACTCCACACCTGAAGCTATAATAGACATCTTCATTTGAGAAACAGCGCTGATGAATCCTGTAGTAGGTCTATAACAAGATAACTGTATCATTTCCAAGACCCCAGCTGGTATTTCTAATAGCTTTATGCTGTATATTTCCATAAGACAATGTAGTAGGGCTGGGGATCTCAGGACTGCTCTGCACTGTGTAATGTAACTGGTTCTCCATCTAACACAAGACTAGTATTCCCTTCTTTACAAAAATGTAACTGCAAGAAACAATCACAAGAAAATATTGTGACACCCAGGTACCAAATTATAGGGAGTGAAGAGAAATACCCTAGAATGAGATAACTGGGATATAGTCATTAAAAAAATACCATGGTTTTGAGTGGGATAGATATGTGTCCACAAAACAAAGCAAAACCACAGCAACTCCATAGCACTAGATAAGAGAGAGAGAGGTTCTCTGCAAAAGTATTAAGAATGCCTTCATCAACAGAATGTTTAGTATACCTCTATCTCAGACTGGAAAAAGCAGGTGATGTTTTCATTCTAGGCTTTTTACCTCTAGGCAACAAAATAATGCAGAAAAGTTTCTAAAGCTGAGCAAATCTAGAAAAAAAATCTAGAAAATGCAACACTTTGATCAAACTACGTTCCCTCTAACCATAGCTAAAGCCACATGAATCTTAAAAAAACCTAAGAGCAAAAGAGGGATGAAAGAAGGGGATGGGGCTTTATGTGAATGCATACACCTCTAAGACAAGATAGAACACCCATCTCTGATTTCTGAGACTTCATAAAGCAATATTACAACTGTAGGGTTGTGAACAGATCGATAAAGCTCTGCTGGGATTGATTACAGAGTGTGAATACACTGAAATACATCAGAACCTCTTTGCACTTCCAAGTATGTTTCTCTGCAGTGTAGACAGCCCTAATAAGTAAAGCAGCCCATCCCAGCTGACATACTTCAGCAATTCTAAACCACAATTATTCTTTTGTGTTATTGTTATGTGCATAAATAATTTTTTTAAACTTGCAAAATACAAAAATACTCCTTCCCGGAAGAGAAAATGTATAGTCAGAACATCTCATTGCTCTTCGAAAGAAGACAATTATGAATAATATGATGGAAACTTTCAGAACATACTGCATCAATCAAGTTCTGTACGAGTAATTATAATAATGTTTTGTAACATCATTAATTTTGTCAGCAGAACATGTCTCAGATTGCTGAAATACAAAATTTTTTCCTCAAAGGACATTAGCCCTCAGCATAAATTCTTGGCTAATTTCTATGATTCTACTGAGAACATCCGAGCAGTAAAGAAACATCTGTTTTCTGGGTTAGGATTTGGGTGTTGAGGTCACAGAAGGTATTGTCTACAAGCTGGCTTTTTCCTTCTATGGCAATTGTTGTTTTGAAAGATTTCACCAAAGTATCCAAGCTGTTAGGTGTAGGAAGGCTTGTGTCATTAGAATGCTTGTAAGCATTAGAATTCCTTCTCCTTCCAGTGTGAAGCCAGCTCACTTCTTTTCCTTCACTGCTTCTCAAATGAGAATCTGTCTATGTCTTATGGCTCTATCTTCAGATTTCAAGTGAGTTTTTTGTTTTTAACGTTAGTATCAAAAAGAAAGGAATTAATTTCTCTTCAAAATTCAACACATTGAGAATAGGTTTACTGATATAAAAAAGAACAAGATTAAGGCTTACCTTCAAAGGGCAGAAATTGGAAAAATGAGTCAAAGAACTAGTTTGTTACAGATCACATAAACTTACAGTAGAATCAGAAAGGGTTCTTATGTGAACAAGGGTTCACATAAGAAATGATCCATCAAGCATTTCATAAAAATAGTGAGAAGGAAAAGAGAAACTTTAAAGAAAGGCCAGCAGTTGCCCAGATAAGGCATATGGAGGAAAACAGATGCAGAACCAAAATGGGGAAGAGAGGACTAGAAAGGAGACAAGGAACTAATTATTGGAATTGACAACATCTCCATGGGAGATACCAGAAATGTGAGCTGGCTGTCAGTAATAGTATGACCCTAAGATAGGTTTTAAGCAAGACAAAGCCATCGGTTTTCTGAAACAAATCTGCTTCTGCTTATTTTATATGGGTCTGCCTGTCAGAGACTGAAATACTATAGTTTATGACTTAAACATTTTCATGAAAGACTTTTGTCTATTATACCAGAACTGTGTTACAAAAGCTGCAGAGAAGACCACCACACCCTGAAATGGGGCTCTGAGAGGCCCTACACCGTTCGCTGATGAAGATAAGAAAAAGTAACAGCTCAGGGCTGGGGACATTCACAAAACATAAGTTTAACACCTCCAGGGTGGAGGCTGCAGCCTCAGGGCTATCAGCTGCCAGGCTCGCTCAGACCCTCGCACCGAAAGGTAGAGCAGGAGAGGCTTTGGGTGTGTGTTGGAAAGGCCTCTGGTGAGAGGCAGTGACGGCCCATCCTCCGATGTGCAAACCGGCCCAGCTGAGGGACCCCTTCACCCGGGGAGAAGCTGCATCCACGTGAAGGACACAGGGGGTGACATGCCCCATCAAAGGGCCCCCCAAAGAGGTCCCCAGACCCTGCTCCAGAGCACTGTAGGATAATGCAACACGCCCTCAGTGTTGCAAGGGACAGAGTCAAATTGGGCCCCTGCAAGAGAGGCACGGGGGCGTTCCCACCTGCCCAAAGCGTATATTAACCCTCGGGATTTTATACTCCTCGGCGTGTGGCGGCGGCAGCAGGGGACCCTCACCAGCAAGAAGACCAGATGGAGGGTAGCAACGAGACATCGTTGGGACCCTCGGACGGGTGATGCTTCTACCTAACCCTTGTCACTCTCTCCCTCTGTCCCCCCATCCCCCATGCACACTTCATTTTCTATCTCTCTTTTTCTTTTCTCTTTCTTTCTCTCTGCCTCTTTTGCTATTAAATAAAAATGTATCATTTTTTTTGGCACCAACATCTAACCTCGTTTGATTTTAATCTCATTTTGGGGTATGTTTTTAACCTTCTAAGTTCTTTCTGGTTTATACACACAGACTTAGATTTCTTTGCTTTTCTGGGTTTAAACCGGATCGTAATGCTGCCTCACCACAAAAGAGGTACAGCCCAGCTTCCAGGATACTTGTGAAATTAAATTCCTTTTTAATGAGGAATAATACTGAGCCTTTTGTAAATTACACCACTTTGAGCTAAACCAGCTCTGAATTAACAATTTCACCAGAGTTAACAAGCAACACTTTACAAACCACAAAACGTTTATTCCTATTTTTTGTAAGGAATTTAAAGTGATATTTTTCAAAGGCAAAACAAGTCAGATGAGATGGCAAGAATGAGATTTGGCCCGACCTGTTGACAAGGAATTCAGTTTGAATATAATACTTTCTCCCTCGAAGAAAATAAAATAATATACAGGACTATTCTCTTCCTCACTTTTGTGGAATTTCCTTACCTTCCCATCTATTCATACCTGTTCCTTGTCTCTCCCCTACCATTGCACTACATCCCAAAGACATCCTATGGAATATATATTTAATTGACAGTTCATCAATATGAGAAGGAAAAATCTTTCTTTTTTTTTACTTTTTTCACTTTTTTCATTTCAGCCATAAATTTTGCTGATGTCCAGCCTGATGATTTATTAGACATTTCTCTACTAACCATGGTTTTTATTGCTATGTTCCTACTTGCTGTGTTTCACAATAGTCCAAATTTTTCTTGAGGCATAATTAATACCTGGGGAACAGAACAGCATCCTTGCATTCTCTATGTTCTCAATCCTCCTATGCATCACAAAGAAATCAAGAAAATCAGACTGCTGTGCGGCTGTATAATAAATACATTCTTCATGGAACAGTATGTCCTAATAAATGACAATGACATGAAACCTGTCTCTGATGATGTGTAGGTCTTCTGTATTCCAAGTTCATAAGGAATTCAGCTGTCTGCTCTTCTTAAGTTTGAACTGTAAGATTACTAGTGCAATATTTTAAAATAATATAAAGATGACCTTCTGAATGTGGTCAGCCTCCATAATTCATAATGCCCTTCAATTGCTCTTACTTGGAAAAATGGAATCAATAAATGAGTTAATACTAGCATTTATAGCCTTTATATGCCATTATAGCATTTATATGCCTTTACTTATTCTTCTTCTCTTGTTCTGTATATTGTTGATCATCTTACACCAAAATAAGCTTTTTTATTCAAATATTGAGGCATCAGTGAAAGATGAAAAACACATAAATGTTCAGGTTTGAGGTTTTCCCTGTGACAGCTGGCCACTAAATTTAGAAAAGGAGGAAAGACATTTTTTATATCTGCAAGTCACAAGGTTTTCACATTGTCTATCTGCTATAGCTGAGCATGAATAGAATTGGGAGATGTCAACCAAGCAGGTGTGTTTGTACCACTGTACTGCCCAGGCTCTGGTCACAACCCCTACAAGCAAACCATTTGTTAATAAAATAGTTCCCCCAGAATGCACGCTGGAAGGCAAGACCAAGAGATTCAGGTGATACTCAAATGTACGCCTAACATTTTCCTTAAGATACAATAAGGCTCAAAAAGCCTTTCCTAGGTAAGGCAAGACCCAATCTCATGGACAAGCTGAATAGGAGCCTCAGAATGTTTACTTATAGTATTAGCCCCCAATAACAATTTCCTTAGGATAAAAGAAATGAAGATACTTTTTTAGTATTCTTTTCTATTTTTGATATTTATTATATAAATTTTGGCTGCAAAACTGTCACATTAAATTTTTAACATTAAAAATTTTAAACAAAACTTTCACTTGCAGCAATTCCAGTGATAATCTATACTTCTGTTTGTAAACACCTCTTGCAGAGGTGTTTGCAGCTGCCTATGAAACGCCTTCTGAATGAGAAATACTTGGCCACATCGCATGACTGTTACCAGAATAACTTAGGAAGAGATAACTGAGATTTTCAAAAAGGGTACAATTTAATATAGTCCTCATCATTTACCTTGAAGATACAGTCTCTGAGACTTCTATGCTCTAAAGCAGCTCATCAGTTTCAGCAAGGACATAAGAAATAAAATAATAATAATAATAGTAATTAACAGTCGCAGGTTTAGGAGGATTAAGTTTGTACAATACACCTCCCTAGTGGAAGGGGTGTGATGCCTCTCATGCAAAGTATTCAGACCTCTAAACTTTGCAAACAACCCCAGTGTTTCTTAAAAAGAAGGTTCCTGTCTTCCCATTGAGTCCATTGGAGTTATTGAGAAGAAAAAAAAAATAAAAGGCATCTTTTGGTGAAGTCTGACAAAGTTTCCATAAATGCACATAAGTGGTCCACTAAGGCTGCATGACAACAATGCAGGAATGGGTGCTGTGGGTAACATCAGTGACCTCAAAATGCACGAATCTGCAGACAGCAAAGGCACACACACAAATGAAGGGAAAGGATGCGAAGGATGATCTCAGAGACTCAATCCCTTTAGCCCAAAGTGGACTTGACCATCCCCTCTGTTTTGCCACTGACTAAGCTAATCTCCTGAGCATAGAACCATAGAAAAGCCTAGGGTGGGAAGGAGTCTGGAAATCATCTGGTTTAATCTTCTGTTGCAAATAGGGCTTTAGGTTATGTTATCCAGGGCTCTGTGCAGATAGGTCTTAAATATTTCCTATGAGAGACAGTCCACCAGTTCTCTGGGAAACCTGTTCCAGTCTTTAAATGTTCTCATGAAGAAGAGTGACAAAAGAACCTCTATCTTGTCTATAAATACCTTCCAGTACTGCAACACTGTAGCAGTACTCCCTCCCCTGAGCATCCTTTTGTCTAGGTTCAACAAACCGATTTCCTGCAATTTTTCTCCATTTTTCAAGTTCTAGAACCCTCTAATCAGCCTGGTAATTCCCTGCTGGATCCTTTCCAGCTTTATAATGTCTCTTGAAATGGGGAGACCAAAACTGGACAGTGTTCCATGTGTGGCCTAACAAGTGGGTGAGTAGACCATAATAATCACATCCCTTAATACCTTGTTTACACTTCTGCTGACACAGCCCAGGCCATGGATGTGTGGATGTGTACACCAGAGACTTAGCTACATGTAACTATGTTTACGTATATAAAAATTCCAGAAACGGTATCTTGATATTCCCAGCCTGGCTTATTCCTTACTTGGTCAATGACAAGCACTTCTATTTTTTGGTCTCCATGGTAATTCAGGTTGTTTTTAATTAGAAGGCTGTTACACTATCTCCAGGCTGAATTGTGCAATAGTAAAGGAAATCAACTTTGAAAACAGAAAAGGCTTGTGTTGAGTAGATTAAACAAATAGTCCTTTTTACAAAATATAATTTTCCCCCTGTCCTAAATTATAGTTGTTCTGGGTCTACTGATTCTATATGAATTTTAGCTCCTAGTTTTGTAGGCAAACCACAAAGAAAATTACATCAATAAATCCATCCACTGTGTATTGAACATCTTACTCCGGGTTTGAATAAAACATATGCACAAACTGAGAGAAAAATCTCCATCCTTTTAGAACTACTTAGTTTTGAATCAATCGTCAGCAATGCTAATCTCACAAATTACACTGGTAAGTAAGAGTAGGCCACAGTGACCTATTTCCAAAGGAGCATTTTTACCACTATGGTAATCCTAAATTATTATCATCCACACTTAGTGATTGGTTACTGATGCAGTAACACGTGGAACAGCAGCAGCGAAGAAAGTGTAGGAGGCTTAGACCAAAATTCAGTAAGGATATGGTTAGGATATTAAATCAGAAGCTGATCATAAACAGAATTTCTAGTAATCTCTTAGACCATCAGATTTATAGAAATCTACTGTAAAGCCTAGCAACACAAAGAAATCCTTTCACACAGTGCAGCCAAAAGTATGTAAAGTGTGTCCTTGGCACATGAAATTCTTTCAATTTCAGTACATCCTGAAGGAGATGGAAGCTCTCCTGATGAGACTTTTCCTTCCTCTGCATAGGAATCCCTCATATCAAAATGGAGTTGCTTCTTTCCTGTCACTCATTGTTCTGGCCCTGCAGGGTTAGGAGATCATTTTGCAGAGCTGGGCATCTCTTTAATTTATCCTTTTAGGAGATAGCTCTACAGCATCTTCACAAGGGCTAGACTGGGTGGGGTTTGATCAGATAGGGCTGATTTTAAAGAGCATTCCTCCTTCAGAATAGCACTATGGCACGTAAAAGGAATGCATTTTAAGCTATTGCAGTTTGAGTAGGCATGCGATTACTAAAACTACTGAATTGTGAAAATTTTATTTTGCTGATACTCATATAAACATCTACTGTAAGTCTTAAACTTTGACAGGAGGAGCTCATAGCTTACACTTAAAACTCTGTATTTAAATAAACATAAAAACTAGAACTGTAAATCTAAGAACTCCCATATAGATAATAGAGACATCTTTTTAAGTGCTTGCTCAATCTTTGTCTTTAATATTTGTGCTTAAATCTGCTTTCCACAGTTTCATAACTGTCTTTTTCCTATACATAATTAACAGATTTCTTTTTAAATAACCTAACATTAGTTGGAAGGTAGATTCTATTAATTCACTAGTTTAGACTTTCCTGAATTTAAGTGACTAATTCAAAAGACAGCTGTCTCAGCCAGAGAAATGGGTCAAACAAATTTAATAGGCACTGCAAGACTGATTTTTATGATGACTTTACTAAAGATTCTCTGAATAGTTGGTCAAATTCAAAATACCAGTATGTTACTGTAATTAAAAGTTTCTTACTGCTGGAGTTTGATGCAGAATCATTTCTTACTCAAGGATTACTCAAAAATCTTCTCGTATTCCAAGGAATCTGCTTTTGAATTTTGTGCCTTTATTAAAAAAACAAAAAACAACACAACCCAAACCAAAGCAGAACTCAGCCAGCTTCGGTTGTGATCACAAGAATTTTGCAAAGCTGCATTATTCAATTAGGAAATTTAATCAGAACGAGATTGTATGGATTAATATCTAGCTGTGCAACAAAGAGTACAGCCCATTTTTTGTGGTATGTTTTAAGATAAAAGTGGCTTGAAAATGCTGAGGATTTGCTGAGCAATCTAACTGCATGTCTTTAATTAGCATATATGCTAACTTCACAATATAGGTCCTCAGGACAAAGCCTGTCTTAAAAAAAATGTATTCTTCTCCTTTATTGATCTGCCATGTAAGGAATTGGCACAGGATTTAACATTTCAAATAATTACATATAATGACATCTAATATTTTACACAATGAAATACACTGACAGCCACATTTGAAAAGCATGATGCTACTAGAGAAATTAAGATAATTAGAAAAATTAGAAAAAAACCTTTAAAATATTCTGATTCTGTTACCTACTAGGCATTATCTTCAGTGCAATAAGAAAGAGAAGGCGGTGGAGAACTTACTGGTGAAAAAGCAAAAGGTAGATGGCTGTCATTTAGGTCAAAGGTAATCCTTCATTGACTGGCTTCCACAAGCAGTGTAAACCTATATAGCTAAACAATATTACATAGTTCTCTATGAGTGACATTTAAAATTGGCTGTTGTGAGATAAATATATAATCCTGATATCCTTGGTGATTGCTTTGCATGTGTATCTTTGATTTTAAAACACAAATGGGCCTCAAAAAAGCTATGGAAGGATGTGGGGAAACTACCTGGCATTTACTGCTAATAGAACAAAGCATTTCAATGACCAACACAAATACATAGAAGTAGTAGTGGCCATAAAGCAAGCAAAGAGCAGTACCTGAACAAGACTATAACCTTTTCTATCTGTAATTATTTCACATATAGCTGCAGGTATTTTCTTTGGATCAGCTGTGAGTCAGTTCTCAGTGTACTCCTGTCTCTGCCCCTCAATCATTTCAGAAGTGCTCATTCTCTTTTTCTGTCTTTCAAGGGAGTGCAGAGGACATGCCTGTATTCTCACATCAGCCATGACAGAAAATCACATGCTGTCTGTGGCTCCCTGTTAACGCCTTGGTGAAAATGGCAGCACAATGGCAGCCCTGCACTATCCACAGTGTATCCCAGGAACAAGCATTCTGGATACACAGCCAAAGAGGGGTGTCAGGAGAAGAGCCTGACAAAGAGCTGCATTCTGATTCAGGCAGCCATGCACACCAAATTCTTGGAACTATAGAACATGGTATCTACACAGAGGCTACCAATGGATTTTGAAGCCTCAAACTCTTCAAAGAGTGGCAGTCTCCATTTGCAGAACTGCACTCTGAATGCGCCACGCCACTCAGAATTCTCTGAAGGAAGAGACTTAGAAAATCCTTTTATTGTGCTTCTAACTTACTTTGCAAATTGCATTTTTCTGAACAGCTGGTTCAAACCATGGAAGACCACTAGTGACATTTTCAATCTCTAATTTAGAAAAAAAAAATTCCCAGGAAAGAGAACATAAAGGTAGTGTGATGATCCATAGCAATGATTTTGTATTTGTTACAAATGTTATAAGGTTGCTTTACAAACTGCTGGCCAAACATCACTACAAAGATTTCCAGTACTAATGTTAGACATAATCTCAACTTCAAAATGTAACAGATTTTTTCAAATGCTTCAGATGTCCACAGGGTAGAAAAGGGGGGGGGGAACTATGTCCTTTTTTTGATGCTGAAATATTAAAAAAAAAAAGAACCTTAAGAAAACAGTGCATGTGTCTAGATTATTTAAAAATCTAGTTAACCAAACCTGAATCTCCTGGGAATATATTTTCAGATTCCTTAGAAAAATAAGCCAAAGGCTTTAACGGATACTGTTAAAAACCACCAACAGCTAATGAGAACAACATTTTTATTCCATTCAAAAAGCTTATCAAACTCATAAACTAGAATACAGGAAGAAATTATTCCCTATGTATTGGTTCAGAGAAACTATAGTTATTACTTACTGTCCACTCTACATGCTAAGTATTTTAACATAAATAGTTAACAGCTTCTTGGGAATGTCACAAAGTTTATTCTTTCTCTCTAGTTTAAAAGAAGGTACTAAGAAGGCTGAAGAGAAAGTAGATACCATCTGAAGTGAACAAACTGTTATAGGTATGCTCTCCTTTAAGGTATTACAGAGATGCATTTCATAGGGCACTTTAGGGAATAAAAAGGACACTTTTGGGTACCTAGTGATATTAATGTTTGAGCTTTACACTAGTAGAAAAACTTATTACACATAAATTATGTAACTATGAGCATGGTTCATTAAGCAGAGAACTTAAAATATTAGCAGCTAAATTGTCAAGGAAAACAATCTACCAGAAGTAATGTCTTTGAACTGCATCCACCCGACATGTATTGCACTGTATGTGACCCAGGAGCAGGTGAACTCTGCTGCTGCTGATAAATATAACATTTTAAACACAGGATAAACACTTTCTGCACCCTTCTAAAGCAAAAGAATTCTTCTCAGAAGCCAGCACTTTCTCAGCTCATTACTGGCTGCTGGTGAGCAGTCCAGAGCATTTATACTCCAAGGGACTCACTCCCACAGACCTGCAGAAGGCATGAACAGCTGGCTCAAGACTCTGGACAGCCTTCAAGATAAACCCTGAGTACAGTTCTAAGGCAGCAACAGTAAACAAGTGTAGGGGGAAGGGGTCAGAGAGGCAGCTTGGCATGTGTACAGGTCACTGCACAAGCCCAGACATAATAAGCACCATTCATACCAAAACCCACAACGCAAATCAACACAAGTTGATCTTCTGACACTGTTGTTTCCTCTGCCTTACTCATTATTTTCATGCAAAACCAGACTTTAATAAGTTAGGTAGGTCTTTTTGGTGGTTTTTGCAATCATTTTGTATCACCAACCAAGATAAACTACTCATTATTTTAAAGAGAGAAACTTGTTTGAGGCTATGGAATATGTGCATTGAAAACCCTTCTACTACCTCTTCAGCCTTCTTCAACATTTCTACTTCAATATGATGATGACCAATAGAGAAAAAGGCACCAGCCTGGAGAGAACACAAGAGCAGGCAAGTGTGGTGTCAGCACCTCTGTTCTGTCCAGGACAGATGTGCTGACAGGCACAAGTGGCTTTCCAGCAGCAGGGATGCTAAATTTGCTCGTACCCACTGGAGATAACATGCTGGCTCCAAAACATAATGGTGTGTGAGATCTAATAGTCATTATATACAACAGTCCGAATTTATGGAACTATATTATTTACACCATTAAAAGTCTGAAATCATTTGCCTGTCATGTAGAATTATCTAGCCTTGAGGAAAATTCATACAAGCCAGTGGAAAAGAATTCCATCATATACATCACAAATTGATTAGCTGAACCATTGCTTGGCTGACTGAAGCTGCTTTTAAGCTGCTGTAGTAGCTCTTGAACAAGAATAATGAGAGGAATTTTGCTTTTTTTTTTCCTTACTATGGGATATTGATGCATTTTTATGCCACTTGCATTCTCTTTGTGGGCTATTCTTTCTGCTAGTGCTCTAATGAAAAAAAATACTAAAATTGAAGAGCTGCTAGAAATGAGCATATTACAGATCTCTAGACCTAGTATTATAATTGAAATGTGGTATTGTGAAGAAAAGGCTCAATGAACAAAATCTGTTTGGACCAACGTTTTCCCATCATGAATAAAAATTACTTTTAAAAAAAAGATGCACACACAGACTTGAAGAAAAAAAATGAAGTTTAGAAATTACCACATGTGACATCAAATAGCCTGTTTTTAAATCACCTTTAAAAGTTCCTTGAACCTCTTAGAAAGTATAACGCAATAACTTCACAAGAAGGACACCTAAGTCCATGTGGTCCAACTGACTTCCATCCAGATTTCTGATGGAACATCAGGAACAGCTGCTTGAGCAATGAAAGCTCTTCCAAATTCAAAAGCCTTCTCTTGTGTCGGCTGTAGCCTAACACAGTTGCTGCCAGCTGCAGTTGCTAGGGCAAGAAAACAACCACTGAATGAAGCAGATGCTGGTGTGAGAGTGAGATGTAAAGTCCTCCAGAAAAATGTGTGTAAGGAAGGAAAATGTGTCCCAGGGAGATGGAGTAACATTTAGATTTGCCTTTCACTCTGAGAGATTCAAGCACATTCATCCAACTGGTTGCAGAGCTTGGTCATAGATATGTTTAGTCTGAAAAGAACTTCTGAAGTGTCTCCCATGAATGTTACCCAGACTTCAGTTTTGTATCATGTATTATGCCAAAAAAAAATATTATGTAATACTCTTTATTCCATGTTTCCAGGAGAGAGATTAAACTGCATCTAATTATAACTCATTCATATGGCTCTCATCTGTTATATAATGTAAAAACATTTTATACAAATATGTGATCAATGTGTCCACCAAACTGGCAAGAACAGGAATGTGAGTACATGAAGCAGGCATTCATATCACCAAAGCTGTCAGACAAGATAAGCAGAACAATCTCCTTACTGCACAAGAAGGATAAGCAGCAAAGCCAAAACCAAGATGAGCAATACTGTGACACCCCTTCAGGAAGGGAGAGGGCATTAGCATAAAAACATCACACACAGTCAAGGAAAATCAGAGAAGGACAAAATTATCACCTTGGTCTCAGATACTAAAAACGACAAAGGATTTAATCGATAGTCCCAACTATACAGCATCAGCTCCGTAGTATTGTATGCTCAGGGATAATGTGTTATAAACCAACAACTTTGCATAACTAGTAAAGTATAAGGATTTATCATTGTCTAGAAGTGTGTTGTTGATTAATTATTTTGGTAAGGTTACTCTTCTAAATACTCGTTACAGCAACCTGTAATTCCTTTTTCTTTATCCACATATATTCACCAGCAACTGCATTATAATAACAATGCATTAGGTGAGCTACAGAATGCATTGGCCGGTCTCCAGTAAATCATTTCAGTGCACAACAAGCTGTCAGCATGTCTAGTCCCACTAAATGCAACACAATTTCTTATTTTAACAGGTTAAAATTAAGCATTAAGAAGTTTTGCTTATCATGGGAAGTTTTGATATCAGATCTTTAATCCTAACATTTTATCTTTCGAATAATCAGCAAAAAAAATCTCTAGGACCACAGAATCACAGTAGTGACATAATAAACTCCCACCATGGACCCACCTTTCCACAGTAAAAACAAATTAACACTGCCCAGTAGAGAAAGCAACTACAGGATCTATTAATTTTATTATAATGGAACTCTCAAGATACCATGATCTGTGAGATTATACTCTGATATCTCTGAAGTCTCAGAACTGTAGAAGATTTATGCAAAAAGACAAGATAAGAATTAAGGAACACATTCCCAAAATTTATAAGCACGCTTTCTGCACAATCCCTTGGGAATACTTTTTCATCTGATATTACCTCTTGAAACTTAACTTTTGGAACAGTGTCTTGCTCTAAGTAGGGCCAGTATCATGAACTGATTTGAAGTCAAAGCAGGCCAGGAATACGCAAGAACAAAAGTTAGGGTAGCGTTAGGGTAGCAGCAAAGAGAAAACCACCAAGCCCTATCGAAACTAGTCTGCACAGGCCACAGTCCTCCACAAAACTGGGAAGGAAAGTAAGGAGACTCCAGCTGGCTGCATATATTTCATTTCTCAGTTTTCAGACCTGTTCTCCAGATGAGTTCAACACAGGCATTCAATATTAAAGAGCTGGGGGACAGGGGTTGATGAGGCAGGAACGGAAAGAGTCATTTACTACAGCCTTAAATATTTTCAGTCTATAGTAGCTGCAAAATATCAAAATCATAACACTGTGATTTTGCCAGAGAGGTGAAACAGTAGTTGTGTTCTAAGAATTTAGGGCGTAGAAAATTAAAGGCATTATTTTGATTTCTATTTCTTGCTGCTTTGCTTTTTTTGGAAATTCTCTCAGCACATTTCAGGTTGGTCTCTTTACACTTCCTCAATTGGTCTATGGGGATTTCCAAAATCCAAGCTACAAATGAAGACGTGCATGTTATTATCGCATCTAACACTGGGCACTATTAATAAAGGAATACATGATGAGTTTATATTATGAGTCTGAATCACATAATTTACAGAGGTAGACACAGCAGCTCGGGAGGACTGAAAAAACCTGTATTCTCTGTAGACAGAACATGATTAAAACATTGAACACTTTTCATATCCTTTCATAGCACTAGGCAGGGGTCTGACTATAATTTGAAGTCTAAGCAGCAAACTCAGTAAAAACTCCACTCATTCCTTCATATTCCCTAATACTGTAGTTAAACAGAGAGCCCTAAACCTGTAAGAAATCACATGGAATCATCAAGCTTACTGTTGGCTGGCCAAGAGAAACTGTTCCAAAGATTGGATTTTAAATCACTGATTCAGTGATTTTAAGTCATTTGTTTCACTGAAATGCTGAAGTTTACCAGTTTTCTGTTTTGGGGGAAATGGGATAAAAGGCACTCTAGGGTTCAGGAGCAAATGTGCTTTTACAGGATATTTTTCATCTGTCGTCTTGACCCTTTATTTAATTCCTTCTCTGTCAGTATCTGTTATTTTTTCTCTTACCTGTAGATTAAACTTATTAACATAGGACCAATCACTTGGAGTTTGTACTCCCCTGCATGGCACAGTGCATGCAGGGCCCAAGAGCCCTAAACTCTGCAGTAACGCCATGAAATACCACTGACAGTCACCAGTTGAACCGTATCTCCCTGAGGAACACACGGTATCAATGTAGCTTAGAATGACAGAACAAGGTCAAACTGAAGATTACAGCCCACCTTCAATGTAATGCTTTTTGCCTTGATTTAGAAGCTGTGTTGAGTTCTAGTATTTTAATGAAGCACAGCAACTATATACAAGTTTTACTGAAAATCCATTTACAGTCAGAATAACTATATTGTAATTATGTGGTTCTCCATCAAGAAAAGCATCTAGCCAGAATTACAAATATGCATCAAATATCCTACAGTTGGAGGAAGAGGGAGGAAAAAGAGAGCCCTTTCCTTTCTCTGTCTGGTTTTTAAAATGTAAAGCCTTCTAGAGCCCGCTCAGTCTATTCAATATGCATTTGGACAGTGCCCAGCACACAGAGCCCAAGCCTCCAATTAAAGTGTCTATTCTCCCTCACAACAGGAATGAATATGTACTGAATATATTCAATAGGCATTAATTTACCAACTAGCCTAGCGTGATATTTCCATTTCCTAAAAGAAGAGGAGTCCTCGAAAGGAAGTCACTTGGGCTGTAAACAGAAGTTTATTATATTCTACTTCCTTCTGTGACGATTTTTCTTTTTGTGGCTACCTGATTTATAGCACCATAGAAAGCTCAGCTGCCAAGTAAAAGGGAATCCGAGAAGCAGCAGAGGCTCCTCTCCCAGATTTTAACTCCATTCTCACTCTGGCCCACAGTGTCCATGCAGCATATGTTTGCAGCAAGCAAATCAGCCTACAGATGGAATAAAGATAATCACAGCACTCAAGTCTGCACTCTGGAGAAAGACACTGGTTTCCCACATTCTCGGGGCGTGCCTCCGCAAAGAAACAGGAACAAACCACAGCAGCAGCACCTCTAATCCTTTTCTCACTCAAATTCTATGGTAGGAAGGAAGATACGGTTTATGCCAGTGTATCTAACATCTGAACTTTAAACTCACACTGGCGCTAAGGCACCTCTAGCTTGATCATCTGTATTTCTGTCAGATAATAAGAACAGATGGTGATATTTGATACAAACTAATCAGCTAACTTAGCAAAGAGTTGGCTATACATCTTCATAACAAGGCATCTGATGAGGCTTGATAAATAAAATTTCCCATTGGAACAGAATACTGGAAATACCACCCTTATAATAGAAAAAATATAACTAATTCAATGAAGGCCAAGTGAAGGTAACCTTAATTATAGAAACCTCAGTGCTTACAATCTTTACGCTACTAGAATTACATTTGCAAAATATAATTGCCAAAAGGTGATTTTCCCACAGCTAATAAATGCCAGCAGACAAATCAGTCATGAATGTCCTGTTCTTTTCCTAAAGAATCCTTTTGCAGTATTACAAGCATTATCAAATAAAATAACTAGAACTAAAGCTGGTCAGGAATTTTTTATTAAGTGCTCTTCTTCGGAAAGTACTCATTTTTATTACCATTAACACTGGGGGTTTGGGCAGAGAAGACTTGACTGATTCCCCCCCCCCGCCCCCCCAAAAATATCCCCAAACCTGAAGTGTCCAATTTCTATGACATTTTTCACAGAGAAGATTAACATTTTTAACAGAGATTATTTTTTTTCATTACTTTTGGCTGTCAGAAGAAAAGTGATCTAAAAAGCTTCAGGCTAACAATAGAGAGCTTTGCTTGCTGATTTTTCTTTTTTACATTTTAGAACTAAAATATATTTCAGGGATTATTTTTACCTTTCCTTCTGAATGTGTTTTTGCTTAGGAAAATATTGGAGCTATTATAATGGCATCTCAGCTGTGCTGAGAATGAGCAAAGAAGTTTATTTAGCAGAACAGGATACAATAAAACTTGCTTTGTTTTGTCTGATGTCTTGCATATGAGAGAATATCCATTATTGACCAAGAGTCAACAATGAGTTCAGCTCTCAACTGAGTTAGCAGCTAACTCTGCACATCTCAGAAAGTTCAGCCTTTTTCTGTGCACTCTTTGAATGGGCTTTCTCAAACACATACCCTCGACTGTGTAATTAATATTTTAAATGCTATTTGTATTATATTCCAGAGCTGCTTAGATTGTTCTTCCCACAGGATATTCCAGATCACAGAGTAAAATTGTTCTGGTGTCAATGCAAATTCATGGGATTTTGGTATTCCAGAGCTGAACAGTTCATTGTGCCACCATCACTCTAGCTGTTTCATTGCTCAGAGTGTAGATGCATTTCACCTGAGAAAAAGAGGATTTCACAATGCAAGAATTCTTGTCTGCAGACCACTAAAAGGCAACATGAAAACAATAACTACACAACAGGAGCAACAGTTGATAGGCCCATTTGGTGCTTTATCAGGTTTACCCATCTAGGGTAAATGGATTACTCATATAATGGAGTAACTGTCACCAGCATAGAATAATAAAATCATTCAGGCTGGAAGGAGCTTCTGACTGTTTTGCAGGCAAACCTCCTGCTCAAAGCAAGGTCAACAGAAATAACTGTGTCAGCAAAATATACATTTGTCTTAAAAGACACACAAATGTAGTAAGTTTCCTTGTTAACTTTTACCCTTTGAGGTTCTTTAAAACTTGATATCTTTAATATTGAAGACAATAAGTGAACTAACAGCATCAGTAGAAAGGTCTTCCAAACAAAACGCTATTCTGCTTGGTAGTGTAGTATGACACCTGTTTCTTTGGGCTCATGTGCTAATTTCTCAGCAGGAAGGCAAGAAGCAGAGGTATGTTTATTTGAACAGCTGAAGAGCAGTGCAAAGAGTTTATGATGGGAAAATCGTGACCTACAAGAGTCTTCTTTATTGCCAGCTGTTTTTAAAACCTATATCACTTTGAAACTCTATCACATACAACAAAGAACTAAGAATTTCTTACTTAGGGAAGTGAAAGATACGAAGTCTCTACCTGATGCTTCAAAGAGAAATTAATAACAAAAATTAAAAAAATATTTTTTTCTTTTTCCCCATGGATTTTATTCCTTGCAGCAATAATCCTCACTAAAATAAAAAGGGTTTTTTAGCTTTCATCACATCTTTCAGCTAGGGACTGAGGTCAGTACAAACAAAAAGCTAGGAGGAGGTAAATGGGGTGTAGTCTATAATTCATGGTGGAGAACCAGTGCCTACCCTTACATTCTGAATTCTTGATCACAATGAAGTAGTGCTGAAAAAAATCTTCATGTCCAGGGTCTGTTTAAATAAAAAACATTGTTGGAAAAAGAAAGAAAAAAAAATTTTAAAATTCTACAGTAGAGAATAGATTGCAAATTAAAGAAAAAGCATTTCTGACTTGAAAAACAAGAGGAGGAAAGACTCCTCAAGACTCTTCATTTTGCTGACAGAAACATGACAAAATTAATGACAGTATCTCATAAAACTCCAGTTATGAATATTATGTGTCACATTTCAAACATGAAACACCATGGACATAAGTGAGCACTAGACAGATTCCCTCAGTTGTGGGGAAAAAGAAAAGTGTGGGAAAATACAAATAGGAGGGGTAATGAAACTAGCGCTGACCTTTGTTCAAAGTTCCCAAGAGTAAATACAAAGCAAATCATGGCTCACATTGTGGCAACCTTTTATGGCGCCCTACATTTGATTTGTAAACTCTGCTGTACTCAATAACAGCAGAAAAGAGTGAGGATATAATCCCTCTTCAATTCTCCAGTAACTCTAAGACAAAACCCACTTAAGTATGAGCTATTTTATTTACCAGTGCAACGCCCAAGAGATTTTTTTTGTTATTCTTTTTTTCTCTCCTTTTTTTTCCTTTATACTTTTTTTCCTCTCTCCTTTTTTTCCTTCTTTGGTTGCAATTTTCAACAGAATATCAAAATGAACTAAACAAAGCTGAAAAGGAAATATTGTGCTCTTTTTCAGGAACGAAAAATGGGCTTCCATTATGCTGTTCCTCGCAAGAGATCCATACAGTCTTCTGCCTATATGTTTTTACATGTTAACAGTGTTCAAAAATTATTCTTCATCATTTTGCATTCATTAAAGTAGTGTTTCTCGAAGTATATGTGCTGCTACCTTGAAAACCATTTCTCTCCTAAAAATACTGCAATTTTTTGTATTCTATTATTTTAGTTCTAAGAAAACTCCCACAATAAATATACTCAGACACTGAAAACATTAAGGCATAAAATGAAAAAGCCATTGCCCCTGCCCCGCCCTGCAAAGCCACTCAGCTGTGTACAGAGATCTTCCAGGAGCACTGTTGGTGTTTCAAAACACTTGGATGGCTGCCAGATGTGCAAGATATGAAATCTGTTTATTGCTGCAGGGTGAGATTTTCTAGAGAAAGGTCCAACCCTCATGATGTTTACAGGCATTTACTACAACACAATAGAAACTCAGAATGTGGCTAATGTAGTGTCCTAGGTTAAAAATAGGTTTATTCTATCACCACCTCCACAGCCTGAGGCACTGTTATCTCCTGCTATCCGGGGGCCCATTATCTCTGCTAATGGGCCATTAAGAACTCACCACATGACTCATGAGTCATCTCATCCCATTGTAAGAGGCTCCACCCAGGGGGGAGGAGCCAAGCATTCCCACCTGAATATAAGGTGGACTCTGGGACACTACAGTCAGCTCCTGCTCCTGGATATCCAGAGGACAAGAGCTTTTCACTGGACCATCAGGACCTTTCTTTCTACCCGATCAGCGCTTTGAGAACCGTTTCATCTGGACTGCTACTACCACCCTGAACAGGGTGTCAGGTTGTATTCTGACTCTGTCAGTGGGTACTGTTGTTTATATTAATAAAGAACTGTTATTCTTTTTTCTCATATCATTGCCTAAAAGCTCCTTAATTTCAGAATTATATTAATTCGGAGGGAAGGGGAGTGCATTTTCTCTTCCAAGGGAGGCTCCTGCCTTCCTTAGCAGACTCCTGTCTTTTCAAACCAAGACACGTAGATACGAAGGAGAAATGTTTTCTAATAATTCAGGGCATATAAACAAATATTTCAAAGAGAAATTACCAAGTTTTTCCCAGAATTAGAAAGAACAAGAAGGTTTAAATTTCCTCACAGACAGAAACAGGACTTCTACAATACCTTTCTCGCATCATAATAATTCACTACTGATCAAACAAAGACTTTGCAATCATTTCCCACTTTAGATAGTTTTTTTTCTCCTCTAAAGCTGGAGAATAGACCCTTGCAAACCTTTTATTCATCAGATGTGAAAGACACCGCCTCCTCAGTCACATCATCCTACTCCATTGTGGAAAGTGGGGACTCAGCCATTCTCCCAGCACTGTCTATGCGTTATGAAATACACTCCTCCTTCCAGGTCTGCATGCTAAAAGGTGAATGAATGTGCCAAGGATTTATAGAATCCTCTAAACTGTCAGATTCTTCAGAGATTATCCACTAAATAAAATTGGATCTTGAGTTCTACTACTACTTTTTCCAAAACCTGCTCACAGTTAGCATCCCAAAATAGGGCAGTGATATTTGTCACTCCATCACAAAGAAAGAATAGAGCCTTTAAAAAGGATGCTGGCATCCTAAAAATACCAGTAAAAACAGGGATAGTGTCTCAAGCGGACAAAACATCATTATTTCATTTACTTTAGCTTGGATAGCTCATGGCTTGGATTTACCTCATGATGGTTCCCTAAAGAAATACAGTTTCTCACAGAGATTTTTTCACACCTCCTATTCTATGAATTTCACTGCCAGACAGTATGACCATGCCCAAGAATCCTTTTTACATAATTATTTTTGCAATAATGTATTTGGCATCAAGGTACAAAATAAAAACCAGAATAGAACAATTGGTTTCTTACCAAGTGCCTTTTCTTTTTTAAGCTTTTCAATAATTTTTGAGTCTATTCTTGACAAACAGTACAATCCAATAAAAAACCCACATGAGAAGGACTTCCTTTATCCTCACAAAAAAGTAAGATCAACCAACCAACCAGAACACACTCTGTTAGTTAAAACAGATCAGCTTTTAGACATTGCAAAGAACTGCAGCCCCCTCTTGCGACAAACCATCAGAAGACAAGCACAGTTTCATAGTGGGACACTGCACAGTTTGAAGCTGTTTCCATCCCAATAAAATTCCTTTAGAAAGATTGTGAGGCTGGAAGGAGGTAATTCAGCTTTCTGAAGTCACAATCCTCTCTGTCTTAACTCAGGTAGAAAGGTAACATTCAGATAAAATTGCACCAAGTAAGAACAAAAAGGCTTTTTTTACCAAACAGCATGAATTCCTTCCACCTCTGTCACTTAAGGGCTGTTAAGCCTACTGGATATAAAAAGTATTTTTGGTATAAAATCTCATTCCAGTGGTGCATAAAGAACAAAGCTTTCGGGACCACAACAACATTGCAAATTCTCTTTAATTAGAGCACTTTTAGCATAAATTCGTCATGAACATGATTGGCAAAAGGGCAAAGGACTAAGAAAAGAAGAACGTGGCAAAATGCAAAATGCAGATGTAGAAGGGGTTTGTCTCTGCTATGCAGACTTGAAGAAGCATTTGGGGTCCTGAATACGACCAATGAGCTGACAACTCTGTACAGACATAGTGGTCCAAGCTAACAAATCTTCTACTGACCATAACTGGGGAAGAGTCCATTGCATCCAAATGCACAGCAACGCTTAAAGTGCAAACCACTTTCTAGAAATTTTCCAAATACAAATGCTCTGAACCACCCCCTCAAACATTGACGGTATTCCAAAATTATAGATATAACCCTTCACATCCAACAAGACACATCCATTAAGACAAAAAAGCCCTCTTAGTTATTTCCAAAATGTATGGTCAGGAAAGTGCAGTCATCAGATGTGTTTGAAAACCTTCCTTAGTTCAGAGCATCTCAGCAGCTCCAGCTTACATGCACATACAGTACCAAGTTTCACCGGAGGCTACAGAGATCTGTATTAAACTGCACAAAGCTTTGAAGAGAATTGCTAAGAATCAGTCTTCTAGAATATCAGAACTGGAATTGTTTAATGCTGTTTCTGTGAACTGCAGATAGACAAAGATCGAAAGCTTCAGATTAATTAAGATGATCAGTTGTACTTACAAACAGGCTACCTACTCACCTCAGACCTTATTGAAACTGAAGTACCAGATCTCAGCAGTTCAACTCAAATTAGTCCATTAACTGGCTTTGTTCAAACACTGAGCATAAAAAAAAAATTCAAAGATGGCAGAAGAAAAATAATACCATTCATGCTTCTTGTAGAACCACAAGCATAATCCTCCAAGTACCACTTCTCTGAGTGAGCCATCTGCTCTGAATAGGCAGTTTAAATGCCAGTTCACTAAAAGGTTTCCCTCAGCCTCATCTCTTGTTTCTGTAGTTTCACCATCTGTCTAATTCTGATCATTTCCTCACTGACACCTTTTATCTTTTACTCTATCAGCGAGCACAGGTTTTTCAGCACTTGGATTGTAGCTAACATAAGGGACGCCCAGTATGACTTACAGATTGCTGTAGTGATGGATAATTTAGTTTGAAATCATGGAAAAATGTATTGTTTTAAGTCAAGTTTAAAGCAGATGTGATGACATGGCAAAACTCTTGGCTAAAACCATAAGTGCCATTTAATTTTTCATTCAATATCCTATCTTCAGTTCTGTAGCCTGCCCTTGCTCCTACCTCTAGCCATGCTTGTCACTGGCACAGGTACATATCTACTCATGTCTACATAGCCTTGAGCTCTGTAATGTCATGTGGTCACACATCTCTTTTCCAGTTGGTAGATAATATTTTATCTATCAACATCCACTGCCTGTCCCACTTTTTTACCACCAGCAAAATCCTGACAAACCTTTCTGATGCGATGTAAACCCAGACATTTACACGTACACAAAGTCTGCAGTACTGATACAGACCTTATACAAAATAATGTGAAATCATTCAAGCACTTTCACTTTCAAGTAAAAGAGAAGAGATTCTAGGATTATAATAGGATTACAACAGGATTATAGCAGGATGTGACAATGGCCAGTTTATATTCACAGCAGCAACCCTATAGTGGAACAGCAAGAGTTACTTGCCATGGTGGTCTATTTCAGGATTGAAAGCTCAAGTATTAGTGTTACCCTCATTCTCCACCTCAGAGCAGTGACCTAAAGTAGTGCTTAATGCCAGTAGTCTTTAGGGACAACCTCTGAGCCCAGCTGCTGCCATCCCTTGTGTGACATGAAGAGCTTTACCAGCAGTGTCTCTGAGCTCCTGTTGCTGTGAATACAGCATTTCTTGCTCTTGATGCCCCCTGCCAGATATATGGGCAGCTTAGGAATGCAGAAGTTTGTGTTTGAGTCATAACATGATCCTATTTACTCATCTATCACAACTCTTCACCAGACTTTCACAGCTGTTTGCTGTTTCCATCCACGCAGCACTCCAAAGTGGCAGGACACGGGCAGTGGATGTGGAATCTATACTTCTAAATGGAAAAAGCTCAGGTACTGGTTTCTCATTTAAAGTAATCTAGTGATTGCAATAGAGGAAGCAAATAATTTTAAGGCCCTTCTGAAAGTATATTAAGCTCTTCGCATAGCCAGTGATGGTGTGAAAACAAAGATGCAATAAGTAGAGAGATGGGACAAATTGCAGTAAGGCAGTGCTGCACTCACTGGCACTGTCATCAGACCAAAGACCCCATTCCTGACTCCTCTGAAGGCATGGACAAGCAGTCAACATAACTCTACCTCTGCAGTACTCCATTCCCACAGATATCTGTGTATGTTATTTATGGTGTGGCCCAGAAATTCCAGGTAGAGGCAGTACATCATAGCAGAGCTTGAAGTGGTCCTTAGAGACAGAAGCTGGAACTCAGTGTGCTGACCTGATCTGTTCCGTGCTGAGCAAAAGCCAGAGGATAGGAACTAATATAATGTATTGGGAAGACTTTCCTGAAGCAGTAAACAATGTACCGGAAGCAGCAGAGAAGCTGCAAATGGATCCAAATTTAGCACTAATGAATGTGGTTCCAAAATACTGGATATCAGCGCTGAAATGTAAAGGTTCTTTTAAGCCATTCTTTCAAATTCCAAAATTACAGCAAGGTGGAAAATGCACTTTTCCCAGTGCTATGCTGTCATGACCCACAGCATTTCACTAGATGAGCTTGCTAATATAATCGTACACCATTTTAATCTTGATACACAACACACTGTGTGTTAAAATGAGGAAATCCAGAACAAATGTAAGGCTCTTTACATCCTGTTTGTTAATTGACAGTGTGAGATTGAGTCTGATCAGATGAAATTCATGTTCAATTTTTCACCACTTAATCCCACTGCAGCTTTGCTCTAAGCAATTATTCTTCTAACACAATGCAGCCCCACCACAGGAGATGATCACACCTCTAAAAGGTTTTTAATGGATACCTGTAGTTAGGTTATAATAATATTAAACCAACCAGCAATAGATAACCACCCTTCCTCAAACTGAAACATCCCCAGCATCCAGCATCGGATTGCTGGGTTATAGTACTATTAGCTCTATACTACCTTAGCAGAGCTCCCTCAGCTTTTAACCAATCTGACGCTCTTCCTGCATTTGTACTTTGCTGAACACAAGCAGGCTCACAGCTTCCTGTGTGATGGTGATAACATATGTCTGACTTTGTTGCTGTCAGCTGGAGTGAAGGGGAAGACAATGCCCTTTGAACTGTGAAAAGCAGTATAAAGCTTATCAGATCCTCTCCAGATATCACTGAAGGAAATGGGCTGGAAAAGTTGGCCCCACATAGGAAATATACATAAAAACCTGTCAGTACTAATCTTTTTGAAATGTCATTAAAAACATACTTTTGCAAATCTGAGTCCCTGCTAGACAAAGTCATTTGTACAAAGTGAACTGAAGTAAAAGTGGAGAGGAAGAACTGTACAGCACACATTAAACTTAAGTACATATCACTCAGTAGTCAGTAGTATCAAGACTGCTTCATTTTACAGCACCAAAATAAAAGAACCAGGACGATGAGCTTCTCCTTAGTCCTGGTCTGCCACAAGGTCATCTCACTTTTTAAATCTCACAGTACTTAGGTTTTTTCACCACTAAGTTACTATCTCTGACAGGAGTTATATCTTCTATTTGCATTATTTGCAGATTTCAGAAATATCAGGATTACCTGTTTTTTACTTGCTTGTATTTTATTTAATTTTGTTTACTATAGAGACTTTCTCAAAAAAAGTCCAAGTGTTCACAGACCAATATATAAAGCAGGAAGGTAAAAACGTCATCTTTCTGCTCTCTGGCCCAATAAATCTTGCCAAGATGACAAGAGAGGGGCAAAGTTCCCTTTCCTGTATTATTTCACATAGCTTAACTTCTGGAAATCAGGGACTTCCCAAGTATACAGAAAAAAGAGATTTGACCTTCCACAGAGGTGGAAACTGAATTTTTTTTCTACTTTCTATTTCAAAATGAAATTCAGAACTGGGATCCCACAGTATTCAAAACTGCATCCCATGAGGGCAAAATAATCCACAGTTACCTGGACACTTCATGGTAACAATTCAGAGAGATGAACACAGACAGCTGATGCCACCCAGCTGTACCTTTTACACAGCCAACAAGTTCTAGGGGTTCAGGAAGCTGTTGTGCAGTGACACTAAAGATGACGCTGTCATTGCCTTAAAATGCAATAAAACAAATTAAGAGGCACATGTCATCTCAAAAAAACATTAGGAAAAAATCTACAATAGTTATTACTTTTACACGCAGTTATTTCTAAAGACCACTAATACAAGTAGATCCTGAGACACAGCATGAGAGTGTCCTTACTAGGAATATGCTATTCAAGCCTCTGCTGGCAAAAATCAGCACAGGCTGATCTGTTCTCATGGGAAATAGACCAGAACCATTTCAAATTCTGTAATGTTATAAGGGACTGAGAGTCAAGAACGCTTGTACTCCAAGGCCAGTGAAGCCAGACAGAACAAAAAGTGAATAAATACCAGACCAGCTCTAGAACAGGAATAGTTCAAGGGGCAAACAGTTAACAAGAGCAAATTGATACATCTTGTGTCATGTCATGTAATTTTACAACAGCAAAAGGGAACTGTTTGTCATGTGTTACATGTAATAAACAAATAGAACAACATTCCCTGGGTTCTCACTAAAAGGGCTCTCTATAACGTGACCCAGGAAAAACATGTCCAAAATACGCTCAATGCAGCTATTAATCTGTAAAATTTACTGCAACTGGTTCTTTTCTGAAGCTCTTTGTCTGAAGAAGTTCAACACAATCCATAACTTAATCCTTTAAATGTGTTTGTAATTCCATGCTTCAAAAGTTTAGCAAGGTACAAGCATTGTTAGGTACCATTCTCAAACCTAGGATTAAGAATTGTATAAATCACAAGATCACAGACTGATTTTACCCACTCTTAGGATTCCTGTTCCTGCACAGCAGATGCAAAACATTTCTGCATGGCTGTTAACTCTATAACATCTTACGCCTAGCTGGGAAAGAAAAGTGAAAAATAACTTTTTATTTACTAAAACATGATTCAGGAGAGATGATGCTGCAGTGAAGACAAAGAAGAGAACGTGAACAAGCTGATCCAGGAGATTTTACAAGAAGTCTGTGATACCTAGCTAAAAATGACATATTGAGGACTTTGCTTAAGAATGCTGCACCTAGGGATGTTGTCTACTGATCCTCTTCCAGCTCCCTTCCCCTTGTCTTCATTCTGCTGACAGTATTAGTTTAAAGATTATTTAAAATTAGTTGAAAGAATTAACTCTGAGGACTATTTGACACACAACTTAGTTAGGAACAGCCACTTCAGTTGTTCCAGTTTGATGTGCCCACTTGAGCTGACTCAAGTCACAGCTGTGACCAGATCACTTAAGTTGTTCTATGTTATGGCTGTACAAATCCCTATTCAGCTGGTGCCTATCACACGACAGTTCTCTCTTACTCAGGCCCTGTTTCTTTCATGAGTCAAGCACTCAAAAACCTTTCTGTCTAACCTTGTTCTCACCTCTACACCAATCTGGATTCGGCAGCTTGATCAGCTCTTCTTCATCAACATTTTTGCTTTACCATCTGGCACACGGAGGGTTTATCCATTTTGGTGTGGCACAGCGCCAGATCCCAGAACCTCATCCCACCTCCTCTGGCATCCCTGAGCCTTCTCTGCTGACCCTTCCTGCCTGTCTGGGAGCTCTGCTCCATCTCTGTCACGTTCCAGCTGGACTCAGTCACTTCTGAAACAAAAGGGCACTTCAGAGAAACCGAGCACAGGACAGGAAGAATTTCTTATGCCTTAAAAAAACAAATATGGGACTGAAACCTCCATAACCACAGTATCATAGAATGGTTTGGGTTGGAAGAGACTTTAATGCCCACCCAGATCCACCCCCCTGCCATGGGCAGGGACACTTTCCACTATCCCGGGTTGCTCCAAGCCCCATCCAACCTGGCCTTGGACACTTCTAGGGATGGGGCAGCCACAGCTTCTCTGGGCAACCTGTGCCAGGGCCTCACCACCCTCACACGGAAGAACTTTTTCGTAATATTATATATATAATAAATAATTTCCATTATATTATACATATTATAATATATAATACATACTATGACATATATTTTATATATACTGTAATATATTATAAATTATATAGATATACATATGCATATATATATACAAACACTATATCCACTAAAAACCACATCAATTACTCTTCTATTACCGAAAGACTCGTAATTATCAACTGTTTGAAGAATTGTTAGAAATATTTAACGGAGAAGGTAAATAAACGGGTTTTTGCAGGCTGGAGGGAGTGCAACAGTTCCCCCTAGCGGCCGCTGCACGGAGCAGAAGCCCAGCTGGTGAAGGTTCTCAGGGCTTTTCAACCTTTAAAAAACACGTAATAAAACACGCGTATTTCGAGCGCGTTCCAGGCGAATCGAGGAGCGGCGAGGGCAGAGAGCGGCACGGGGTGAGGCGGCAGCCCTTCACGTCCCGGGCAGACCTGAGGCCCGGCCGCGCCATGGCGGCCGCCCGCTGAGGGGCCGCGCGCAGGGCCCGCAGCCCCGTGCCCGCGGGATCCCGGGTGTTCCCCCTGGGAACGGAGGCTGTGTGCGTTCGTCACTGGATCTCAGCATCCATCGGGCTGCGAAACACCTCCGAGGTGGTCGTCGGGTCCAACCTTTGACCCAGCACCCCAACATCAGCGCCACGTCCTGTCCTTCATTAAACACCTCCAGGGGCCGTGACGCCGCCATCTCCCTGGGCAACTGGGTCCCATGTCTGATCACCCTTTCTGTGAAGAAATTCTTCCTAATGTCCAACCTAAACCTGCCCTGGCACAGCTTAAGACTGTGTCCTCTCGTCCTGTTACTTGTTACTTGCGAGAAGAGCTCGACGTCCGCCTGCCCTCCTTTCAGGGAGTTGCAGAGAGTGATAAAGTCACTGGATAAACAACCCCAACTCCCTCAGCTGCTCCTCATCACACTTGTGCTCCAGCCCCTGCACCATCTTTGTTAAAGTAATAAGGATACATTACTTACCTCAAAATGCAACAGGCTGAATTAAAACTCACCACATCAACAGAAAAGTAGTGGGTTTGGCTAGGTTAGTTCTTTTGGCAGTATGGAGAGCAGGATCAGGTCACGGAAGAAATCAGTGACAGGAATATAAGCTGGGAGTGGGACTAAGCCCTTGATTTAAATTTATTTTTTAAAACTGATTTAAATTTATTAAACTGAATTTGCTACAGTAAGATTACTCACCTTTCATGTAATCACACAATTAATACTTTCTCTGTAAAACAGTTACAAGGAAGAGAATGACAGAGGCATTGATCAGGGAGAAATTGATGAAGAGGATGTTTGTCTCGTATGTCAGGAGGCATTATTAAAGAAAATGTTTCTGTTTCCTTAGTGCAGGCTAGGTATAAAATTTGTTCTCTGTCTTGCTACACTTCTAATTATAGAATAAATGCTACAAGATCTCCTAACATAGCTACCTCCAATACAAAAGGAAAAATACCTGACAGTTGTTACAGCCCTTTTGCAATCTGGGAAAATGTGGCAATCTTAGGAGCTAAAGTGTGGGTGAAGAGGAAGGAGGAAAAGAAAAGGGAAGACTCTTTAGTATTGCTATGTGATTTTTCTTATTTGCTTCTGGAGAGTTAACAGAAATTGGAATTAATTTTCTGTAGATACATCTGTGGTAATGTTCACATTAAATACATAAATCTTTGGGCTCACCACCAAGATGAACTGGAGAATGGCTCTGCAGTGAAGTGTCCACTTCACAGAGAAAAACATGCATCTCTTATTCTCATTCTAATAAAATTTAGAAACTAAACAACCTGTGAATACAACAAAGAAAATACAACAAAGACAGAACAGGCACCTTGGAAACCCTTGTAATAACTGCAGAGCATTACTAGCATACAAAAGCACTACAATAAATATTTTTAAACCAGTATTTTGACAGTCTTTGAGTATATCTTATAGCTTGTCACTTACTTCTCTGCCTTATTGTAAGTAACTGACTTTGACGCCTAAAATCACAAACCAAACAATATTAAAATTATAAAAAGTGGTTACCTTCAATGAAGGTCCTTCAGGTGCAAGTATGGCAAAATGCACACAATACAGGACTCTGACAATTTTATAAGTTTAACAAATTAGCATACTTAACAGAAATCATCCAATTAGAGGAACAGTTAATGAAGTAACCCCCCCTTTTGGTTCTGCCCCTCACTAGCTTCTAGCCCCACATTTATTACGTCTACAATATCTGGAAAAAAAATGAAACGTCCTTGGTTCACTGTAGAGGCAAGAATAAGTAAGATGACAGGAAGGTTAGCTTGCTGTTCTAAAATCTAAGAGAAAGGGTAGGAAAACTACTTTAGTTGGTTAAGGAGCTATATAATTATATAATAGTCTACAGAGCTACAAATATATGAAAAATGTATAAAAAGCAAAAATCATTTTGGCATCAACTTCACCTAGACAACATATGCTTTGTAAACAAACACTCATGACAAATAAAGCAAAGGTTTTAAAACTTGCTTTTAGTGCAGTACATCTCCAAATAATTCTGTAGTATGCATTTGGATTGTCCTTTTCTGAATAAAAAATTTAGTTACTACTTCATCATAAAGGGTTGAAAACTTTTTAACCTAGCCCCTTATTCTGTTGATGTGCTTTTGTTTGTTTGCAAGGAAATTGTCTCCAAGGTCCAGCTGAAGACTACAAGAAGTTTTTCTTCAGAAGAAACAGAACAGAGAATGTGACTGTATTAGAATTGGTAACCTGAAGGAGGATGACATTCTTTTGTTATGGGAATTAGGGTGATGCCAGAAATATATTTGATATTTAGAAAAAAATTGTTGAGAGATGTCCCTAAACAACATATGGCTTCAAAGATACTCAAATAAAAGTTCAGGCATCAATAACTTTTTCAAATTTTTATTATATTGCATAAGCTGTAACATTCTACAAATCTTAGTTACATTTTCAGCAACAGATACACTGATACTGTAGTAAATACAGAGATGAAAAGACACCTCTGACAAAATATAAAAAGGTAGAAATACTTAAAACCAGGATGCTGAATATCAAGAATGTTTTACATAAACAATATCCATACTAGAGAGCTTTTGAAAATGATTGCCAAGGTCATGAGGCATTTGTTGAATGTAAGGCTCCATAATTCAAGGTGGTGAGCACAGTCAGTGCCATGAGTTCATCTGTTTTGCAATACCAGAGCCAGGCTTTGTATGAACAACATGCTTTAATGAGCACTAAAAACTGCCTTTCTACACAATGACATGTAAAAATAGTGCTGTTCTAATGTGGACTGAAGTGCAACAAGTGCTTCAAAGGGACTATATTACCTGGGGAATAAAGTACCAGGATGTTTTGTGGAGGGGGAATATAGGAATGTTCAGTAAGTCCTAAAACTGACTGAAAAAAATTCATTTGGTAAAACAGTTTTCAGGCTGAGAGTGCTAGCACAACAAGTAATGACAGAGTTTTGCCCTGCCAGTCTTAAAAAAACCGAAGCTTTTTTTTTTTCAGAACACAATGAATACTGCTTTTAAAAAGAAAATGAAGCTCAGATTCATTTAAACCACCTTTCATATAAATTCTTTACGACAAATGTAGCTGCCTACTGTTAGAAGTGTGGCACAAATTAGTACAAATTATTATAAAAGACTGCTCATTTTTAATTCTGTAGGCATAGTACTGTGTTTTCATAATACCACTGAATTTAAAAAAAAAAAACTTAAAAAGCAATTAAAAAACAATGCAGGTTAGGCTCCAAATTGAGATAAAAATTGGTTCTAGAAAATAAGAATTACATACCCATCTCCATACACTTTCTGCTGCTACTGGCAAGCAAAGTTAGCAGCTGAAAAAAGGACTTTTATCATTATAATAGTGTTCATATATAAACATATATTAATTTCATTTTTGAAGTTAATATCCCAGTTAGTTTCATACCTGTAAGTCCAGTGACTTCAAGATGCTTGCACTTGACGTACAAAATTGAATCAGATCCCGTATGCTCATTTTTAAAAGACACTACTGTTCAGATTGCTAAAGATATATTTTTTAAATTTCTTTTCAAACATAAAATACAAAAACCAGGGTTTACAACAATTACCATCATCATCAACATGCAGGAGTCAGTATTCCAACATAAAAAACACTAGATCTGCCTTTTAAAATATTATAAAAGCTACATAATTGTATGAATTCAGGGATTTTTTGGCTAACAGAAAAAAACCATAATATGCTTTTCAGATAGTCAGGTGTCCCACTGATAAAATAAGTCTGATGAAAGAGAAAGGCACTTCAGCAGGCTAATTTATCTCCAGATTTTCCTAATGTAAAGTACTAGGCAACAGATGTAGTGCACTGCCTTTTCATTTGCACAGTGTTAGATCAGTAGTGTTGTGAAACTGTGTCACTTTTTAACTAACAAGAATTTATAATGGTGCCTATTCATTTCATCCTCTTTGGTACAAATAACTGCATAAAAACAAAGGAGACAACTAAACATTCCTACATCCTAGATTATTTTTGGTGCATCATCTCTAGCTTTATGTTGGTAAATAATGTCCCTAACCAACACACAATTTTTACTTTCAGGTTGGTAATACCAGAGTTCTTCTATTTTCTGATCATACTATAATTTTTTTTCTCTTAGTCAAGTGTGATTTTTAAGTGATTCCCCCACCTTTTTTTATTTTATAATATCTAGCATTTGGTAACAATCTAAAAATTACTGCCAATGCGCTTGCACTTAAAACTATATGTACATAAATAAGGGCTTTTCTTGCAAAAGCTGACAGCTCAAGAAGTGCCTTGTGAAGAACTGAGATATAAGTCTTGCAAACATTTCTGTTCTTCAGAAAGAATTGATTCCACCAAAGCACAAATACATATCAGTTTGCAAACTAGCATCAGAAAGAAGCTGTATCCTTTCCAATTTTCCCTGCTCATTGCCCTCTCCTTGCAAGGGGCTCACAGACATGGCCCACTTCTTATTCTCAAGGTAAGCAGCCTCCAGATTCAAAGACGTCAAAATCTCTGAATGTTTCCCCCGCCTTTCCAAGAGCTGTGTGCAACGAATCCTTGCTAATTTTTTTATAGGCCTAATTCTGGCACCAGAATTTAACAGTCTGTTAATGCCACAAAGAGCCAACAGAAAAAGAATCTAAAAAAATAAATCCAGTGATTCCTATAAATTCATATGTTGAAATCATATAGAGAAATATAGAAAACCATTAGTTTGACTACCCAAAACAAACTTCACTGTGACGTTCTGTCTTCTCCACATTACACATCATGTAGAATTTTTTGAGGAATTAAAATGTTTAGAGCTCAGCATAGTCAAACTCCTTTTTTTAATGATTTTAAACCAAAAAGAATTCTAAACGCCAGTAGGCAATGCAGGTTTTTCTAGTGTATAAATTCCAAAATACAGCTGGAATGTGAAGACTGAGATAATATATTCTGAAATATTCTGTATAAATAGCAGTCATAATCATAATAATTTTAGAATTGGATTTCTAATCCTTTTTCTTTGACAAACAGATACCTACTCTGTCAGAGAATGAGAACAATGGAGTGCTAGACTTGGTTGCTTTGAACTCACATAAATTAAACCATTTACAGTAGTCTGTGTTTTTAATGATACAAGTAAGTTTGAGAAATTAGGTCTTTTTGGTATATACAATGAAAAATGCATTTAAACAATCTGAAATACTACTGTAGGTGAACAAAATTTCAAGTAAAGACATACGAATTTAATACTAATTCTTCAAAACCATTAGCTTGTCAGGGATTTTCTATTATGTTCAACAGAATGTATAATAATGTCTGGAAAGGGAGCCATCAGAACCAATGCAACTCTGCCAACAGGGCAATATTGAACCTTAAAGAGCAGTTTTCAGAAGAAACATGCATGTATAAATTGATTCCTACTAATGTATAAAACAAATCAAAGGATTAAATTCTGAATATCTGGGGCGAAAAAGTCATATAAAAAATCCAGTAGAACTGCACATAAAAAAAAGTATTGTGAAAATGTATTTGGTATTGGACAACAAAATTCCTGTTACTTAAAAAGAGAACCAAAGGCATGCTAATATGACAAGCCATCTTCACATCTGAAATAGATGAATCATAATTAAACTTCTTTTAGGTTCTTTAGGCCAATTTAATTACAGACTTATTTGCACACTGTAGTGGTTTGACCCTGGCTGGATGCCAGGCACCCACCAAAGACACTCTACCAATCCCTTGCAGAAAGTGGACACAGGAGAGAAAATACAATGAAAGGTTCATGAATTGAGATAAGGACTGGGGGAGATCACTCACTGAATACAGTCATGGGCAAAACAGACTCACTCACCTTGGGGATATTGACTGAATTTATTACTGACAAAATCAGAGCAGGATAATGAGAAGTGAAATAAATCTTAGAAACACCTTTCCCCCACACCTCCCTCTTTCGCAGCTCTACTTCCTCCCCCAGTTACACAGGGAGACAGGAATGGGTCAGTTCATCACTGTGGTTCCTGCCCCTGCTCCAGTTCAGGGTCCCTCCCACAGGAGGCTGCTCTCCATGAACTTCTGCAACTTGAGTCCTTCTCATGGGCAACAGTTCTCCACAAACTGCTCCAATGTGAGTCACTCTTCCACAGGATCAGTCCTTCAGGCACAGCCTGCCTCCAGCGTGAGTCTCCCACAGGGCTACAGTCCTACCAGGAAACCTGCTCCAGCATGGGCTCCTCTCTCCACATGTCCAAGGGTCCTGCCAGGAGCCTGCTGCAGCATAGGTTTCCCATGGGTTCACAGCCTCTTTCAGGCATCCTCCACAGGCTTCAGGTGGATATCTGCACTCCATAGGTCGCAGGGGGACAGCTGCTTCACCATGTGTATTGGGTTTGGGTGGCCAGGTTTTGGTAGCGGGGGGTCTACAGGGGTGGCTTCTGAGAGAAGCTGCCAGAAACTTCCCTTATGTCCAGCAAGGCCAATGCCAGCAGCTCCAGGACAGAGCTGCTGCTGACCAAGGCTGGGCCGATCAGAAATGATGGCAACACCTCTGTGATAACAGATTTGAGAAGCATTATCCCTTATAAATAAAAAGATACTGTGCAGATGTAATTGTGGCCAGAGAAGAGTGGGGTGAGAACATGTGAGGAGCAACTCTGCAAGAGACCAAGGTTAGTGCAGAAGGAGGGTGAGGAGGTGCTCCAGGCACCAGAGCTGAGATTCCCATCTGTGATGGTGATGCCCATGGGTACTGGGTGTGGCTGAGCTGGAGTTCATTTCCCATAGCTGCCTTCCCAGCGCTGTGCTTTGCACTGGGAGCTGGAAAGGTGTTGGTAACACACCGGTGTTTTGGCTACTGCTGGGCAGGGCTGGCACAGCATCAGTACTGCCTCTCAACACTCCCTGCCAATCAGCAAGGTGTGGGTGGGCAAGATCCTGGCAGGGGACACAACCAGGCCAGCTGGCGCCAAATTAACAAAAGGGATATTCCATACCATATGACGTCAGCTCAGATATAAAAGCTAAGGAAAGGAGGAGGAAGTGGAGGCATTTGTTATTTACAAGGTTTGCCTTCTGTAGCTACCACTACACATATTGAAGCTCTGCTTCCCAGGAAGCAGCCACACATTGCTTGCTGACAAGAAGTAGAGAACAAACCTCTTTTTTTTCCTCTTTGTGCACACTCCGACTTTTGTTTTTGCTTTAGCGAACTGCCTTATCTCAGTCTAGGAGTTGTTTTCCATCTTATTTTCTCTCCCCTGTCCAGCTGGGAAAGGGGAGCGATAGAGCAGCTTGATGGGCACCCAGCATCCAGCCACGGTCAACCCACCACACACACACCTATCTCAAACTTAATTTGCACTTTCATACTTGTGAACTCAATAGGAACACTTCATTCATGAAGCAGCTGCTCACCAGAATTTGGACTGATGCATTGCTAGTACCATCCTGGTTACCTTCCATATTCTTCTAGAAACATCACCAGACAACTGACGATCCCAACACAACAGACATATTTCACAATAATATTTCCTGAGTAAATATTCCCAGAAGCCCAGCTGCATAGGATACTTCCCAGCTCTTGAGTGTACTACAGGGCAGACAACCAAGCACTGCTCATGCCACAATTCAAATATAGGCATTGTATGTTTGGGTCTTGGTACAGAACCTTAACCAAGCTCTAAGGGAAATATTTATAAAGCCTTTTTAGGATGATTTATAATCAAACTGCCAAAGCCAAAATGCTGGAACTTATTTCATCAGGGAAATAGCCTCAAAGCCACAGAAATACATTCTGTATACTATATGAAGCACATTAAAAGATGCATCCATTTTTCTGTTAGCCAAAGTCGAAATGATCACTTTGACAAGATGAACATTAAAATTAAAGAATATTCTGATGGCCTTTCCTTCCTCTATACATAACTTAGTTGCAATTCATGCATTCACGACTTTTGGTAAATTTAACTCTAAGATGAGTCATAAGTAGTATTTATATTGCATTATAGACCAAATTTTGCAATCTGCTGTCTCATGCTCATAACCTTCGTCCCCAACTTCTAAAGCCTGTTTAACTCCTCTGCAAACCTAGACAAAAGCAGCTCAGGCTGGCAAAATGTAGGCACATAAACCTAAAATGATCTCCCATTGTTTTAAACATAAAATAAAAAGCAACAGTGCTGAGCTTTCCTGCTCAAGAAACTATTTCCAAGGCATAATTTGTCTTAATCTTGCACCCTTCATCATGGGCCAAACTCTCGCTTATAAATTTGCAGAGATTCAAGACTTTATTGTGGAGCACAACTGGCCCAACAGCATGCAGAAGAGAAGATGTTCACTGACAAAGAAGCCAAAACAAGACACTGGGATCAGGAGTAGCTGCAGCTTCAAATGCTGCCAGAACCAGTCCTTTTCTGCCGGATGCAGACACTTCACAGCCGATGTCAGTCTTCAACATCCATGGGCCATAACAAAGCAGATTCAAACAAAGCAGATGGGCAACATCGTAAGATAGCAGAGACCATAAACTTCAGCAGCCACAGAGCTTGTACACTTCCCGTTCCCCCAGTGTAGTATGGAATTGCACATGGATGGGCACACAGGGAGGGCAGTAACGCTATAGAGCTCCGCCGATAAATCCAACAGAGCTCATCTGCTGGTGTCGTGGGACCAATGGATGAAACATTTCACATTATACAAAGTAGGAGGAACAGATCCCTAGAAAAGTTCATATATAAAATACTGTACAAATGGTCACATTGAATAGGAACAAGGCTGAAGAATGGCTTTAACTAGGCTACCATCACATTAGCAACAAGTACAAAAAAATTAAAACGTGTGCCTACATTTCTCACTGTGCATTCCCAAAGGTGTATCCAAGAATGACAGGCTAAGTAAAATGTGGGCCTTCCTCATACTGCCAGTAAAATTAGGAACTGGAGAAGTTTATTAGTAGCATTTCCCTGTTTTCAATTCACATGGAGTATCAATTGCCCAGCTTAAGTTTAGTAACTCAATCTGTACGTTAAAAAAAAAGAAACTTTTCTTGATACTAGAAAACAACATTTCCCTTGTAAACCCAACACTGCAGAATTACAGAAGCAGCCAAGAGGTCAACAACCAGCAGGGAGAGCAACAGCAAAAAGCACATCATGTTTTAATTTATAGGAATAAGTGGCCTCTCCTCTCTTTTCTTCCAGATACTGGTTTTGCTATCTCTTTTCATGAGAGGTGGTCTGTCCCTTTTTTTTGCAGAAGGGATACCAGATTCATGACTTCCTGGTAGAGATTTTTCTCTTAGACCTTCCTCATCATGCTGTTCCAGGACTGGCCCATTCCCTCCTTCCATAATGTACCTCACAGCCTGGTCCTCTGGAGTGCAAACAGTGGTCCCACTTTCACTGCTATTCAGATCCAGATCATCCAAGTAAAGAATCTTAGAATGTGGCATACTTTTAATGAAAGTTTTCTCTCTCTCCAGTTTCCTGCTAGGATGATGCTCATTCATGTCCACACCAGAGTCCAGACTGGTATCATTACTCTCTGGTTTTTTGCCCTTTTTCAGATCTATGAAAGAATGCCTCACTTGAGCAATTGGCTTTCCGTCCAGGGACACAAACCATGCTCGAGGATGCGGAGATGGTTTTCCTTTAGAGAGTTCCAGCAACGTTTGTTCTGAAATACCCTGAAGTTCAGATGAAAATGGAGTCATTACAACTGCTTCATTCAACGTCCCAGGAACAGAGAGAGATTCCAGTAAGCTGTTGGTGTACCGGCCCCAGTTGGATGTTTGGGAAGGTAAGCCCTCTTCACCATCCAGGCCACTGTTTTCATCTCTGCAGGAAGAAGGCTGGGGATGAGAGTGCACTGGCATTTTGGGGAGTGTTTGCATGTAACTGTCGCGATTCATGGGTTCCATCATGGGGCCATACACCAGCTGCCCTTTCCTTGGCAAGGTCGCTGATTTAGCAGGATGCAGTTGTTCTGGGGCATGGAAAAGGTCTGAGGTTTGAAGAATAGCAATAGGCTGATTGTAAATATGCATTAGATGCTCTGGGATATGGGAAAGCCCATACATCTCCTCTTTCAGTGAAAGGTATCTGTTTTGGTCTGGAATGCCCCTAGCAGCCTGGGAAATAGTATTGTTACTGTGCTTTGGCTGCTGTAAAAGCCTCACTCCAGCACTGGGCTCCACTGAATGGGCTGAATTTCTTGCCTGACCAGTCTGACAGGATGACTGATAAGAAGTATCCTCTGTGTAGATTTTAAAATTGTCTTGTGAATTTCCATCTTCTGTGTCTATGGACAGCCTTCTTTGAGGGTTGCATGAAGAAATCTTTGGTGTATATAACTGTGACTTGTCCTCCAGCTTCAAAGACCCTTTGACAGCATTGATGTGATTTATGTGAGTTGTTGATGTTGTCTGGTCTTTTTTTATGACCTCCAGCTTAGTTGTGGTTTTTTCCTTCTTCTGTGTCTGATGACATTTATCCCTATGCAAAAGAGAAGCAAAGTGACTGCAGAGCATACTAGGAAATACTGGACTGTTGACTACCAAAGCTGAAGGTTAGACTTTGGTTAAGAACTTTTAGTGTAATGTGACATCACAAATTTAAAATGAAGTTCTGTAACAACCGTAATTTTTTTAAAAATGTTAGGCTATACATTATAGTTTAGCTAAGGAAACAAGTCTTAACTTTAAATTACTATTTTATTAACCTCAAATTCCACTTATAATGAGCTCACTGGAACTTCTTTTTGCTTACCTGCAGTAACAAAGAAAAACAGCAAAAAATCCAATGATAATGACAACAGTTCCTCCCAGTATGGCCGTAAGGAACACAGTGTGATAGGCTGTTATGTCCTTGGAAACAGCACTAATAATGGATTCTAGATTGTCAAACAAAACCAGACAAGCATTAGTTCTTAAAACCAAATTATTCCACTTGATATGCAGAGCTAGTAAACTGAACAGTACTTTTCCAGTGATTTTGTGTTCCAATGGCATAATATTCATCCTTCCCTTTTCACCTTGCTATTTCAGCAAACTAGAAAATATAACAGGTTACAATATAATGACAAGTTCATCTCAAGTGCTAAAGCCTTACCATGACATCTACTTCATTCCAGGCAAATTATATTTGTATTAATTGTCCAAACTAACTTAGAAAAGTGGTCTACATTTTCTACTTAGCACTCTGTCAGAGAGTGCTATCTGTTTTTGGAATTAGTCACACTGTTTCTCTGACAGATCCCTTCATATGAATTTACAAAACATGCAAGAAAATCACCATAAGGACTCAAACAAAAGTTATCCAAGCAGTGAAGTTGCATGTCACTTCTCCCTTCCTGCTGTTAAATAAAGCCATCAAACTGACAGCCTTCCATGGGACATTCAGCAATTGCTTGGCTAGTTGTTGCCATACCTCTCATTCCAGGCAGTGGAGCTGCTATCCAGTAGCCCAAGTGCTGAGCAGTGTATGTCCATACTAACTGACCATCCACTTCCTTGACCATTCCTAGCCCACGGTTTACCCAAGCACCTGGGGAAAAAAAAGGACAAAACATTGCACATACCATGCAGGATTCTTCTATACCTCAAACTACCAGCAATTAGGCTATCACCAAAAATACACAAGGTCACAAGAAAAACTGAAACTTCTGACCTAGCCACTGTTTATTACACAGCTTTATCTGAACAGGCAAACTTCCTCTCCTGACAATTTCGTTGCAAATATCCCTCTGTGGCCGTTTACTTTGAAACAAAGTATCAACATTACTAACCAGAAGTAAACTTAATATGATTCATTTTATATTAATAAATGTCTTTCACAGATATGCACACAAATAATTTGAAAAAGCCTATTATATGACCTTAAGCATGCATGAAGGCCAAGACTGAAAAATGAGGGAGCAGGTAACTGATGGTTATGAACACAAGTTTAACATTAGCTAGCAGAACTTAGTGGGAAAACATTTTAATCTTATTATCTGCAATAGGATAAACAATGTTTGTCTTGAATGTTTCTCTCCTCCTCCCTGCCTTGAGGCTGTAACAGTTCAGTTAGCCCAAGGAAGTGCTATTGTTAGGACACAGATTCCACACCATCTGTTTGGCAACGCAAAGGACAGGTATTATAGTATTCCAGCTTCTACAATTAATAAAGCATCCATCAGAAGAGAGAGAATTATGCTTAACTCACTTTAACACATTTATTGTGGGCTATCTGTGAAATTCTAAGGACAGAAAACAGCCTCATGTAACCAACCTTACATATTCAACCTGCAAATACTGAGAGGTAGAGAGAACCACCAGCACTTTTAAAACACCAAGAATCAAAGCATGAAAACAGTATAACTCATGTAAGCTGCAGCTTATATGAATTCCAATTCGATTTTCTTCCAGGACCCTTCTTGCAGCAAAGCAAAAGTATCTCCCAGCCAGGAGGTAAAGATGAGGACGGACACCCACCACAGATGCTCATACGCATACAGAAAACATCATTTAGTAGTAAAACATAAAGCCTTCTCCTGGTGCTTGTGATGGCTGGCAGAGGGGAAGGGCAGCAGCAACCACCTAGAGCTCTGAAAGTGCTTTCTCAGCTACCTGAGAAACCTTGTCCAGAGTCAGGAGTAATACTAGCAAATATTGTATAAAAGGCAAAAATAATTTCTAGGTCTCCAGAAGTTCTATCTTAACTGAACAAATCCATAAGAAGCTATACAATGTTTGCTGTCCTTTTCAGCATATTACATCTTCCCCAATATACTCCAAAGAAAATACTTGGTATTAAGAAAATATTAAAATGTGATTCATGAGTAAACCCATTTTCTCTATGGTTTACTGCCATTCAAGGAGAAGGATATAATTCTCAATTTAATGTTGAATGCGTGCTTTCTGTTTTTTGTAATTCTATTAAAATCCACAAAGTACTTTTAGCACTAATGCAGCAAAATATTTAGTAAGAAGGAAGCCACACTCAATATAGATCAACAAATTCTGCATTTGTTTGCAGCTGGAGTACAATTACCAAAGCTCATTTTCCAGGAACAGTCTCAGTACTACTACACTTGGAGTAACCCCCAGGAACACTGCACAGGCAGACCTGTGAAAGCAGTTTCTATCTTTTTCCTGGTGCATATGAGTCAGCCCATAGCACATCACACACAGACCTGTTCCCTTGCCACTATCAATGCTGACATGGGACCTCTGATTACCATCATAACACATTACCCAAGGACTTCAGAGTTTAAAATTGTGTCAGTGTCTTGCTGGGGACATCCCTCATGCAACATCTTGGATGCCAGAGTCTCATTATTGAGTGCAGCAGGAGCATTCAGCTCAGATGGGGGCCTGCTGCTCCTTATGGATGCTCTGGAGTGTCTGCTGCAGAGCTGAGGTGTTCAGCTGCCCTCAGTCACCAGAACCTTGACTAAAGCATGCCTTGCTATTACTCAGTTACCTTGTGAAAAGGTCACTTTGCATGTGTGGGATCAAAGGTAAAAAATAAAAGAAACTTATTTAAGAATAAACATCCAGAAAGTGAATACAGTTGCAGATTTTTACTGTAAAAGAGGAGGAAATGGGAGAAAAAGTCCAAGTTAGGTTATGCCCCAAAAGTTTCTGTCCTTTTTCACCATCCTCCTTGCCCCCTTCTTCAGCAAGCAGCAGAGAAGGCTCCAGGTGAACAGTACACCTCAGAGAGCATCCATTACAAACATTTTGCCTTTATGGAACCTCTGTCAAAGTACGTCCCATTGGAGAGGAAAAAACAGCAGGTTTTATTGGGGTTTGGATCAGCATGCCATGATCCTGGTTCCTGTTTTACTCCCAAGGCCAACATGCCTACGTAGGGATGCTAAGTAGGACCCTCAACACCCACATAGCAAACACCTTACAGTGGTTTATATTCTAACCCAATCCTGTGCTGCTCCAGTTCTGTCAACTCATTGTTTTAACAACAGTGTTGGCTTAGCTTTGTTTAGGGAGTTAAAACAGCTCAGCACAAGATGAGCACAGGAGCTGGCAAAAGTGGCTGTGGCAGTAAAAAATTTAAACTCTGGGTGATATTTTACCACCTGAGACTAAAACCCTTTCTTTGATGAAAAATGCCATCTCTTCCCACCAAGTGCCCCTCTAAAGTCTTCTGGGTGTATAGACAGACTTCATCTTCTATGCCAAAATTTATCCTATTTACTTTTTTCCCCACAAGACAGCCCAGCCAAATTTTATTAGCATGTTCTTAATTCAAATCCATGTTCTTCAGTAGTTCTTCATTAAGATGATCAGTTTCTTTCTTGAACATGTAAGCAACACTTTGTTAGAGCTGGTGTCCCTCTCCTGTACTTCCAACAGCTGAACAAAAGCTTTTTGCCTTGACAAGGAGCCAGACAGGACCTCCTCACTCACATATTTCAAGCAGAAGTGTGATGGCAACCGTGAGGCGCAATGTAGGACAATCAGGACACCTATGCCCCCCTACCTAATACAGGTCATCTAAATGGGTTACGTGGATGTAGCTCATTACTCACTCTTGACTAAAATTAGATGTGAAGGGATGACCAAAGGTTTAGAATGACTAATCCCCAGCCTCCTCTTTCCATACTGGAAGAACTATGTTGCTCCCTTGGATAACTCTTATTTCCCCTTCATTTCACTTTCTGAATTGTTTTTGTTAACTGAAGCAATATCTATTCCAGTTCTAGCGACAAAGGATCTTTAGAGCTACACTCTAGGAAACAAAGCATCCAAGCCTTCAATTCTGGTTTGCTTTCTTTTAAAAAGGAATTCACAAAATTACTAGGCTTGAAATTTAACATCACCTAAAATATATTCTGTGAATACTCAGCCTCCCATGAAAATAAAAATCCAGTATATTAAAAATGCAGGCAAGAGGAATGCTAATGAGTTTTACCAAAAACTTTTTGAACTAATGAAAGCAGGGAAATACCTTTGAACAATTCAAACCAGTCCATTAAAAAAATTGACCATCACCTCATAGAATAGTGCCATCACTGTTCCATGACCCACAGTGTCCCGTGCCCAAAACAGGCATGTGCTAGAAGGCAGAATAACAAATAACTTAACCCACTTACCAATTTTCATATCGAATGTCCAGGCAGGTACAGCATCTCCTGATTTTACAGCAGTTGTGGGAAGAGGAAGTGTAACCTGAATGGGACCATTTATGTTCAGTTCTTTCCCAGCCAAAAGAACACTTACACATATGGCAGCAAGAGGAGTTAATTCCATGCTTTTGAAACCTGAAGGCAAGAAGTATCTCGTAATTCTCCATTCATAGTTTATTTAAGAAGAAATAAATTAAGAATTAAGCTACTAAAGGCAAGTCCTCATCCACATCCATCTTCACAGTCAGCTGTTACCAACTTGGTCAAATAAAAATCAACATTACTTTTCTTCTGAACAACTTATGATTAAAACAAAACACAGTCACCAATGCTGTAAGAGAAACAGATTCACAACATCCGGGTTCTATGCTGACCATAAAACTAACAGCGAGGCAAAACTTGTTTTGGTGTGGGGGAAGAAGGGTTTTTCCCCTCAGATAATCAGGTTACAAAACACCTAACTGATGTCAAATACAAGATCATACAAGAATTTTGTTATAATCACAAAGTACATAACATTTAATCAAACTGAAGGCATAGGGAACCTCTCCTGTAAGGATTAATTTCCTAATTTGGCAGCCAGAATTAACTGAATAGTTAATCATGAGGTTTGTCAAAGCACTCAGAGGAAATGTTGCATTTACAAAGCAGCCTGAAAGTTTCTTTCCTTTGTTTTTCTTTCACCAGTTTACAAATGCTCCAGAATGCCCGAGATGACAAGATGGTGAGAGAAGCTAAAACAGAATTAGTAAGTAGCAGAATAATGTTAAATCTATGCAAGCTGTTAGAAGCTGGTTGTGAGAGAACTCCTGGCACATCAGATATCAATTAGCTTCCACCTGCCCTAAAAGGAAGCCTATTCCTTTAGGGGTATATGAATAATTTAAAACACATGCCAGACAGATTGAAGGGAAAACTCAGAGAGGATAAATACTGCTTACTCTCTTATGCTTCTTCCCTTCTGTCTTCCATTTAAAGAGGTGAAATACAGATAAGAAAGATTTTAAAATATCTATGTCAAAATATCAGTATATATGATGCCTTTAATGGAATGAAAATTAAAGAATAGAGTATGATGAGTTTAAATAAGCCATGTAGTGCCCTCTTCATGCACCTCAATGAATTTCAGAGCCTCATGGCTTCAGATCCACTGGGAATAGAAAGAAAAGAACAAAAGAAAGATGGAACTGCAAACAGTACAATCTACTGGAGATTACTGCTCTTATGCAAATTTAAAAACTATCTGATAGAAGGACAAATACTAAAAAAATCCAATGGTATAAGAGCAGAATTATGACTCATGAAACCCCTTAGTGCTTCTCCAGTGAAACAGATGCACAGAAAACATTATTACAACAGTGCTCTGTACACACAGGGACCACTTGGTCCCAAACTTGCGCAGACTGGCTGACTGTGAGCCAAGCAAGAGGTTCCATACAATCTTTGTACTGGGTGTAACGCCCTGGAACCAATCACTCCAGTGAAAATGCAAAAGCTCCACAGCTGAAGTCAATTGCTGCCGTTTCACTGATTTCTTCAGGTTCACCTACTTGACAGTCTGGCTATAATTGCATTTTTAAGGTGTTTACTAAACCAATTCCACAGTCTCACGAAATCCTGACCATACATACATACATATATGTAAAAAGCAGACTCTGAAGGAGAATTTCAGAGCAGTATTTCATAAAAGGAGTATTTTACATTCTTATACTGCATGGACCAAAACAGAGTAACACTGATTACTCACCTGATGTGTTTATAGCTTACTCCTATGGAACAAAGCTTTCTGATCTAATACAATGGAAACAGGTTCAGGCCCTCTTAAATTAAACATATGTTTCTCTGAAACACTGTGCACTCATAAGCACTATAATATTGTAATCTTTTTTTTACAAGAATTCTTAACCAACATATTCACATACCTGATTTATTTAGAATAATTCCTGTTGTATAGAGAAAGCTGTCCACTTTCAAAAATTGCTCTGGCACTGTCAGATAGGCTGTAACATTTGCAATATGATTTGTTGGAAGCTTTATTAAAGATTTTGGAAACTGAACACTCGGTTGAGATTTGGCATCTGTAAAAGAGTAATATTTTGTCTTAGCCACAGTAAAGCAGACAAACAGTGTTTCTATTACCCTTCAGAAATCCACTTAGCATAACAACCTGTTTTCACCCATCTTCTCCATGATTTGTGTATTTCCAGTCTAGCACTTGTCACAGACCCTCGTACAGCTACATAATTAACAGAAAATCTGGCTTTGAGTAGATAGGTATTATATAAGAATAAGATAATGCTTAATTTTTTTCCATGTGGGTACAGATGGCTATCTCTAAGTATTTAGTCACAGTCTGCACACACAGAACTTACCAGACAGTTTTCCAGTAACTAAGACAGTATCTTCAAACAGCCATATATTAGCTTGACTTTGTGCGAATAATGAGAGCGTCACGGATGAGTATACTGTGGAAAATGATAATATCTGTTACACTGTGCCACCAAAAAAAATCCTCCAAGGTCTCCAAATCCAAAGAAATATTGAACAGAGCACTTAATAAACCAGAGAGCATATGAAGACTAAATAAATTACTCCTGTTATCCAGAGCAGCAATTTTAGTATTTAGGCAGAAAGACGTCTGTTGAATGTTTGCTACTGTTTTCTACCTTCTATGGATAAACGAGTGACTAGAATTCTTAAAAGTCTCTTCTTAAAAAAAAATCATGGTGCCTTTTTAAGAGCATGCAGTGGTTAAACAAGAAAACCTGTGAGGAAACACTGCTGAAAGGCAGCTGTAACAGCTCCTGTCTTGGAGGACAAAAAGCATTGGCACTCCAAGAATCACTCAGGTCAACAGGATTTTTGTCAGAACACATTAACAGCTCTTTGCTAACTCTAGGCAAAAAATTTCTAAGAATTCACTGTGTGTCACAACATAACCCACTTAGATTTCAAAAGGGCTATTTTCTGTTTTAGAGTAATCAGAATTTTCACAAGTTTAACAGACCGTTCACCCTTAGATCTGCATTGACAGGCACCACCTCCCTTGACTGACTTCACTGCGTTGTGTTCAGCTGACAGCAGCTACCCAGACAGCTTAAGAGAGAAATTTAATTACTGCCAGATACAGTTTAATAATAGGACTGTAAGACGCTTACATACTTGGCATTCTCGCAGTCTTCCAAGGCAAAGGTGTCAGCAGGTAGCCATCCTTGTATGAGACAATAGTTAAGCTTAATCCTAATTTGTAGGGGACTTTTATTAACACTGCTCCGTTGTTTCCAGTAAGAGTAGAATTTGTCAGGGTGTAGTTAACAAACACCTCTACCACCGCTTGTCGCAGGTACTGATGACTGATGATGTCATTTACTTGGACTTTTAGCATAAAAACAGATCCTATTGACAAAAAGAAAAAAAAAAAAAACAGGAGGTCATGATAATACAGCACAACTAAAGACCACAAATTTATAAAGAAGTCCTGGAGTTCAGGTCTTAGTTATTCCTTCATTGCACAGTGCATCTCTATCTCTGGCAAAAGGCAGGGGTACCCATGCAATTATATACTCCAGAGAAGGGGGAAACAAAAAACCTTAAGATGGGGCACAAAGGTGTCAAAAAGTTTTTATGAAACTCGGCAAACATAATAACTAACCAGTTAAAAAACTCCCCAGAAAAACCAAAACACCCCCCCCCAAAAAAAACCCAACAAAAATAACCACAAAAAACCAGTCAAAACCAAATTACAGAGCAATCTTTCCCTTTTTGTTTAAGCTTGTGTCAGAGACTGAAAGTAGTTTATGTCTCAAACATTGATATAAACTTTTTAAGAAACTACAGCCACAGAAATCTCCCTGAAGAACTTTGGACTGTAAATCAAACTGCTGATTGGATTAAAAGGAAACTCATTGTTCAGTCACCTCAGGCT